>JASANE010027552.1:0-18714 GCA_030248225.1 Trileptium ribeirensis
CGGGAGACTCTCCACTATATTCGTAGGTTGTAGGTAGATAATTACAAAACGTTAGAAAACAAATCTCATACGCATAGCGAAATTGCTGCGAACTCATAAATAAAGGTATCAGTCAATGCGTAAAGTCCACAGCCATACTGAAGAGGCTTAGACGGAATTAAATTTTACTATCGTGTCATTAAATGACATTTATTATCGTTGGCTTTACCCTAGGTACTATCAAACATTGTAATGAGGCAAAAACTAGGTATGGGGGCGATTTTTTTTTTAATTTTGACACTGAGTACGTAAAAGCTGAATATTGTATGCATAATTGTTCGAATGGTTGTCTCAATGAATGCTAAAAGCAATATTATCGACCAAGATTCCTGTATATTTTCTTGCCATAACTTCGAGCTTTTAATCCATGGTTCTATGTGGGTTATGATTTACCATGTGTATGTCGATTTTATGATAGGCAGATATTGTCGGGTTGATCCCAATATTTATATATGGTTGCGAAATATGCTGACAATATTTTACGGACCAGATCTGCCTAAATGTTACTGTTATCGTTAGTTATCTTCACAAAAAATACTGCGACTTGTTTAAGTTCAACAATGAGTAATTTAGCAGTAACAACTTGAGTAATATATTAATTGAGTTTATTAGTTATCCGTTTCCTTTTGATCTATTAGTATCAGTCGAAGTTTGATATGGCTGGCAAATAAATAAATGATACCGAACCCAACGGTTTTCAGCGCAAGATTTAGCAAAGCCATTTTGCATGGTGGTGTTTCGTTTTTCTGGTTTCCCGATACAAAATTAGCATATAAATTATCAGCAATAAAATCCTCAATATAAAACACTAGATTTATAGAGCGATTACAGCCTTTAGGTCATACATTTTCATAGGGGGCCGATCGCCCTCGGACGTAGTACAAGGGTCCACACCATACATGCCGGCATGGGGGCAGGGGGTAACCCCCCCGAGGTCCAGGCCCACCCCACCCCCCCAAGGCAGAAACTGAACTCATAGGCGAAAAATATGGTTGGTAGGACCAAAATAAAAGAGGTCCTCACGACTAACCCCCCTAGGAAGAAATACTGCGGCCAGGGTGGGGGTTGCCCCCCTGGGATGGCCGCGACTCCATCCCCGTGGGGGCCTCTACCCCCTGGCATGACCGACCGCTGATATGTATGGTCCACACCCAATCCTTTCGTCCGAGCGTAACAGATGCGCTGGAAAATTTTGGCAAAATACGGAAAAACGGCAAAAATCGGCGCAAAATTGGCAAATATCAGGAGAATATTGGAAAGAATTTAAAAAATAGAGAGTCCAAACAATGCTAAAGCGATTTTCATGTTTTAATGTCCCCAAAGTTTGGAACTTATGTACACCACACAGTCTCAGGCACACTGTCGACAACAGAGCGTCTTTGACATCCCCATGTTTTTTTCAAAGGTAGCTAGATAGGGGTATTGCCACATTTTGACAGTGTTACGCACACCTTTTTGCTGTTTTATTGACAGTGCATGGCATCATTTCTTCAACGCTCAAATGGCCTAGATACAAATATCGAGAATTTAAACAATACTACATAACCCAATTGACTAACAAACCGCATTCGCTACAGACGGTGTCCGTTATAGTTAATTCACTCCAAATTGGTAGCTATGGGTGTGTCGACTCTGTAAAGATAAAATGAAGTAGCTAGAGGTGTGTCGTACACCCTCGCCAATTTATTTACAGTATGCGTGTCACCATGACCGTCTATAAGATAGGGTCGCGACTATAGTGGACAAAAGTTCCAAACAGCGGGATCATAACGTGAACGCCTAATTATGAAGTGATAATCTTAATTTACCATAATCTAAAAAATGCAACTTCGGCCGAGCGTATAGTTCTTATACAGTGGTTCCTATGATAGAAAAACTGTGTTTTATTATTCGTTTTGCGTACCTACAAAGTTAATATTATTATATTGTGCTCTAATTTATTAGTAAAACTATCTGATGTCAAAGAACGGAGCTATTTGCTAACGTTTTTCAATATCAATAAACCAAACATTTATTCGCTCTGATTTATCCGTGAAGTATCTCTAGTGACCTTGTAAAAGGAATAATACAGGGTATCAATGCTACGATGTAAACATCTAAAACGCATATGTTCAGTCTTGTAAAATTTGGGAACAAGATTTCCATAATCTATGTAAATGTTCTCTACATGTTTTCAAATACTTTTTAATGCTAATGTCACGCAAAAATTGTTTAAACAACCTATTATAGTAGCCACATAAACATATGCCGACTACATTAAGGTGCAAAGATTTTATCACAGGCTATTTTCTGTAAGTGAGACAGTATAAGTCTTGGTTTTAAGGCAAATAATGATTCGTCTTAGTCAAGGAGAAAAGCACTGACTATATCAACCAGTATATTAGTTTGACATAAAATAAACTGATAGACTTGTGAATAAACAGTTTAAATGCGAATGCTTCAAGCATAGTATTAACTCAAAATACAGTTTTTGCTTTATACAAAATTTATAAATTACATTATCTTTTGTATTTAAACTGATGTTAAATCAGCAAATCGAACTTTACACGCGGCTTTTAACATGTACCGATTTGTTAATAACCATGAATTATTTTTGCAAAAAATTGTTTTATGCCACATGATTAGTCAATGATAAGATTGACTCTGTCAGGCTAAATCTAATATTGCAACTTAACATGTGTAAATATTTTTATGTCTGCAACTCATGCATAATGCCGAGTTACTGTAGTATGTCTTGTTTTGTGTGGTTCGCTGAAAATTTTTATCAGTTTAGCTGCTCTAATGATATAATCATTGTTGAACTGTGAGTAACGATATTTAGTAGATAATTCTTGTAATATACATTAGCCTGTGATAGATTGATTGAAGTCTCCAATAGCACAACGACACTTACTTTAATTTCAGTCAACTTTTATCGCTTCAACAAATTTTGAGCTTATCTGTAAGAAAATGTATGAATAAATGTTTATAAGAATAGCATACCCAGGGAAGCACTATAAGTATATAGTATGTTATTTGTATATTTAGCTTTAACATTCTAACGTGTACATTATTAACCATTTACAACCTCAAATGGTGCCAACCATTTTGAAGTCGCATATGTTTATGGTGGCTACTATAATAGGTTGTTTAAAAATTTTGTGTGACTTAGCATTAACAGGTATTTGAAATCATGTGGATGACATTCACATAGATTATGGAAATCCAAAATTTTACATGACTAAACATATGCGTTTTATATGTTACATTGTAGCATTGATGCCTTGTATATAATATGGGAAGCAAAATTCCAAAGATGATATTTAAGCTGCAAATTTTAATGTAGGGTACCTATTCCTAAATAATATTGACCGCCGAAGATCTGCGCTTCCGATAGTTCTTGCAGCAACCGACGAAAGTGTTCTGGTCGTCTACACATTACTGCGAATATAATTTCGTATAATTTGCATTATTTTGATCATTAAACCCAAAACGTTTTGACATGTCTTTATAATGTTTGCTATGACTATATTAGTAATTAAATCCTGGATTGCAACTAGTTGATTTTAGAGAAAATAACATAAATATATCTACTTGTGACCATTAATTAGAATTATAATGTAAGCTTTGTAATGCTGTAATTAATTTTAATATATGTGTAAATGCATGTATCCATGAACTTTGTGATTGCTTAATATATCGAGCACTCTTAGATTTGAACATATTTGTATCACTGTTTAAACGTGTTTAGGATTCCAGACACTAGAGGTTGTTGAATTAAATGATTGCATTTGATTTTATTTCAAGGTATGAGTCCACCTAAATCCAGCCTAAAATTACTGCATCTAAATTGTAGACAATCTAACAATTCGTCCTCTTATAGATTATAACTACAGCTATAATGTGAATCGTGATCTTATCATAGCATTTTCCATATTGCAGAACCACGGGTTTTAGCACATGTATGATGCTAGATATGTTCAAAATATGTATGTTCCCAAATTGAGTAGTACCGATTGTGGCAGTGTGTCTAGGTACAAGGCGCTGCCGAACGGTAACATCAACAACGAGACACAAATATATACAGCTACGATCAACTGAATAAATACAATAAAGTAAATACGTATTCTAGAATGGGCTTGAACGTTTTGCACGCTACGACGATTCGTATACAATGTTCAAAAAATTTCGGCTCGGTCCAAGCAAATATGTTACATTCAGCCTTATAGCTTATTCTGCTTATCATTTAATCACTAATAAAACTATTATATTGTTTTTGACTTGTTCCAAAGCTACGTAATTTGGTGTAAAACAGTTTTGAAGAGGTCACCTTACCAGGCGAAATATCAAATTTTTCACATAAAGCTGTTACCACAGTTTTAGGTGAAAATATAAGTAACAGACCCGAATAGCATACGGCGTACTGCCTTTATTCTGGATTTCAAAATTAATGCACGAATAAATATAGGATGACCCCACCAACCATTATATTTTGTAATTTTGCATAAATATTGTTATGAAACGCGTCTTTGGCAATGGAAATTCGGTGTAAACCTGTTTACGAACACACTGCTATAGAAATCTAGCCAATTTGTGTTCGCGAAAATTCAAGTGAAATTGCCAAAATTTTTGGGTACGATCTGTCGAATTAAAACGGTTTTGTTCGTGAACACCAATAACTTAACTATAGGATCGATTTGCGTCCGACGTACATGTTGCATTAAATTTGTTCGTGAACACTAAATAATCCAAATTAAAATGATTGGGCGTTAGGTAACCGAATTTATTGCAAATTAAAAATTTGGACGAAATTACGTTCAAACACAAGGTATAATTTCTGGGACATGGATTTGATTTTGCCAGTTTTCGGTCACCTAAAAACCGAATAAAATTTAGCCTTTTTCCGCAACAAGGATCTGTGATTCGATATCGGCTATTACAAAATAGAATGGGTTTCGGGGTCATTTTCAGTTTACTCACGCATTATCTTGTTGAAATGCCTGTTGCAACACTTATGTATTCACTTCTCTCATATATTGTATCTTAATCTACAAATTCATTGCTACTTATCGTTCTGCGTTCCGACGCTGCCAGCACTGTATATATTTACAGAGCCACGGTTTGAATAAATTTTTTAAGGTAACGTGATGGTTTGGAATATCTGACAGTTTGAGCCACTTTATCAATGTAAAACAAATGTAGGGTTAAAATTTTGGTTTTGGGTGTATTGTCATCTTTTTGGCAAGCGGAATTTGTCCTAAACACGCTTGTAATAGTAGAAACACGCTTGTAATATCTATGCAACATTTGTAGCTCGAATTGCGATATTGTAATTTTTGCTTGAAGGATGTCAAAGTGTTCTAGTTCTACATCCGGTCCGTATTACATTTAATATCTATATGCTTTATTGTTAAAAATGCCAAAGAGATGTGTAATCTGGAAATGTTCATAATATGAAATGTTTATAAATGTTTATAATATGAAATATGAAATGATTATAATATGAAATTGGCTCGCCACATTTCGTTCAAGTTTTAATATATGATGCCTTCCTTCGGCATTTATTGCATTGCAAGAATTATCTCGATGTGCTCACCATCGAGCATACCATCGAGCATTCATTATCGGGCACACCTTCAGCTTTTCACACTTGAACCTTTTCAAGTGTCTATGCAAGTGGTGCTAATGCGACAGTACCGAATAATGTTTGAAAAGTTTCAGATGAAAAGTTTTAGATTTCTGATTTGTATCTATTAAGCACGATTATCCAATTACCCGGTATTCGCTGTTCTGTAGCATTCCATGTTATGTTGTTGTTATGTGTACTGTAATTTGCTTCTGGTTATGTGATAATTTTCCAATTATTGTCTAAGGCCGAAACACTGCCGTACTCTAGGCTTAGGACATTCGTTGTGACAATAACTGCCTTATATTTAGTTCTTGATTGTGGATATAACCAAGTGCTTTGTTCTTATGGTTAGCAGAAATATATCAGGTAGCAGGGGGCATCCGCAAATTTTTAGCTAAGGGGTCAACGAGTTTAACCTCCGCGTTCTGCCGGACGTGAAAGAATTTGAAAATATTATCTCGAACTTGTTCATTTTTAGCAAAGTATATCTCTTTCTGAATATAATAGACTCGTACAACATGACATGTATCAGGAACATGTACAAAAAGAGTAAAACTGCGGCAAAACTTCTCTTGTTACTCAGTGAAAGACGATGAAGCAGTATCCATGCAAATTATTACGTTCTAAAACACTAAATTAAGCGAAAGTAATCGACTATCCATAATTCAACACAGGTTTACAATGTATGATATTTGCAGTCAGGTCATATCTTCGTTGAACGTTGCAGTGTTGTTAAGCAAGGTGATTTCGGTAGCGCGGTCCGCTTTATATCGACAATATTGTATTAATATGTGATCAGTGTGTATATGTTTGCCGAATATCGACTCTGTGATATCCTCTAGGTAAATGAGAGCCTAATTTTTTTATTTATTTAACGCAGTCAGTTCAAGCTAAAAAAACTCTGTCATTATAAGATGTGAGCAAGACCGAATTAATGGATACTCAGAAAAAACCTAGATTTATGACTGCTTAGAATTATGTTATATCATTCTTAAATTAATCGTATTAATTTGAAAATTCTAAAATTGAATCTTTTTAGTTTTCTTTAAAAGTACTTGATGTACATTTTCAATAATTATGAAAATAAGTTCGTGAGGAAAATATTGAAATAGCAGCTTAAACACTCAGAACATTTGTCAGTTGTATGAGAAAAATTGTGGGCGCATTCTAATTTAGCGATTTTTGTAAAATATAGAGACCGCAGTATACTCGTCAAGCAAACTCTCACCAATATGCATGCTTTCTCTTTTTGACATGTTGGCCTGGAAGGAAAGTAATTCTTTGTCGCACTTGCCCAAATATGCAGACATCCGTCGCAATAAGTCTACTTCGTGACATTCGTTTTCAAATATTTCAATAATCATTGATGATATAAGATGGTTGGATTTTCACCTTAGTCATTCTTATATATATATATATATATATATATATATATATATATATATATATATATATATATATATATATATATATAGATATATATATAAATTATAATATATATAATATATATAATAATAATTATAATAATATTATTAATAAATATTATAACATATATATATATATATATAAATTACCAATTCTATACAGAAAATAAGGATTATATAATACAGTTGCGAGGAAAATGAAATAATTTGGTGCTTATATGCCATTACGAAATGAACTCATGAAAACGATTATGGTATTATAATTATTGCGTGTATTAATTTAAGTAAAATGTGGATCTTTGCAGATTGTGTCTTTGGCGCGTATGTGCTTTATCACACGGTAAGTTTGCCTCTTAATCATTTTAATGCAACATATTAACTGCACATATTTAATCTTTGATTGCATCAAATTTTTGACTAATGGAAATGTATCATGCTCTGTCGTTAAAGCTATACACTTGTATGTGCCTGTGCCATAGCAGTGATATAAATTTTATGGCGCACAGCGGTAAAATAGTTTACATGGTAAAAATTTAGCAATCATTCCGCGCAATATTATTTCTGAAAGAATAAGAATTTTACAATTAACGCACGATAGCATTCTTTAAATTTTAACAAGATTTTCGACTGTCAATGCGATTTATCAGAATGTTATTCAAAAAACATTTTGTGCATTCAGGGAAACACGCGGCGAAACTGCTAGGAACGTTTAGATTTGTTTGAATTGTTTTCAAAATACTTTGCATTTAAGTACAGATAATAAACTTATTCTCATTTCAATGTTGTATGTAAAGTTTCTTACAGCAATTGTGGGACAAAACAAGCTTTAACTAATTTTGGATTAAGTTTAATTATAATACTTCAGTGCAAACAAATATCCTCGATTGTGTTAGCTTATTCTAGATAGAGATGTCGTTTTTTGAACTCAGAACACAATGAAAATTACAATATGTTTTGTCGAAGGCTTCAAAATAAATTTTCGAATAATAATATATACATTAAAATAACCTAGATATTAGCAAACAATCGAGCTTGTAACTTTTCTGCTAAATTATTTATAATTTCTACTATTTGCAGGTATTTAATCTTGTGTAGTATATTTTTGACTAGGTTAACGCGACAATTATATGCCTGTTACAACGCCCTAGGTTACAAAACATTTAAAGAAAAGTTATAGCCTAAATTCTACCAAGCATGCTTACTTTTACCCGTAGCGCTACGTTGCTTATTATATGTACTTATTGCAGATATTTAATTTTGTCAAGTATATATTTTGATAGGTAGGTGTGACAATGAACTGCCGGCTACTATGTCGAAGGGTACAAAATAGATTTGCCGAAGAATTATATATTAGGCAGCCTCGATTATGCCACACACGCTGGCTTGTACCGCTGGTGCTAATTTGTTTATAAAAATACTTGTTGCAGATTTTAAATCCATGTCTTGCACAATTTTATCATCGCCAAAGTCAACTTTTGCTAGAACTTCTTAATCAAGAACCATTTCCTCGGAAAGCAACAAATACCTCTTTTGCCGATAAATCTAGTTTCCCTCAGAGATCCTGGTTGTTTGATGGCACAACAACTGACACAGCCGATCTAAATATCAGTACGTTTGTAGCACACATGCTCAAGGTCCGAGGTGCTAGGAAGGTTAGCCGAATCCTCAGGAGATGGGGAGGGCTACGGCCTACCGGGTTGGTGAGTCGGGATTGCGGTGCCCTAGGCGCCGGAAAAACACCTATGGGTTCGGCACCGCGTCACCTGAAGGGGCCGGTTGTGCCAAATGTGGTGGGGGTGTTTAGCCCGGCCCGCTGTCGAGGTGTCCGGACCTCAAGGTGGAACCCCTTACTTTTTATGAGCATGTATCTTTTGTAGCTGATTTATGTAGGGCCTGAGGAGTTCAACTATGTCAGAAATCTTGTACGTTTGCAATAAAACTTGTATTTATCAGTGACGATGGTTACTGTGTAATACGACGGAAAAGTGATCTGTGTATTGTGCATATCTAACCTGCATAAAACTGGGCAAATGTTTGAACTTAAAGCACTATCTTCAAAGACTGCGAATTTCCTTTAGTGTAAAAATTCTAGAGATCGTAATTAAGGGCTGTACTCCTTACGGGAAACGCGTCAAAGTATTTCACGATTTTAAGCGTCAGGTTGCACAGAAAATGCTTATGCTTAATGAATTTAGCATTGCCTTGTACTTAATAAAATATATCATAATTATTGTGCTTATTGCAAACTTTTAGCAAAATTTGATACTTAATATTAAGAGTTACTAATGATAACTACCATTTAAGCATAATTGTGCTACTTTAATGTATCTAGCAACAGCAAAGGTATTTGTATTTAGCATCTTAAATTAAAATTAAGCTTATGCTAAATACAAATCTATTTGTATTTCGCATAGGCTTAAATTTAATTTAAGATTTTAATCTTAATTCTTTTAAATTTTAAGCTTAGCTTGTACTAAACATTT
The DNA here is from genome assembly GCA_030248225.1 of Trileptium ribeirensis. NCBI lineage: Eukaryota > Metazoa > Nematoda > Enoplea > Enoplida > Thoracostomopsidae > Trileptium > Trileptium ribeirensis. Next base: position 9,555 of record JASANE010027552.1, read on the forward strand.
TAGGCTTTCGTTACGCATAATTATACTGAAAATTTAGCGTACTTATACATAAAGGAGCATAAATTCCTACTTAGTGTTTAGCAAAGCATATGAACTGCAAGATATTTAGTGTAGTTATACTAGATTGTAAGCGCTTAAGTCGTCGAATTTCCAACTACCGTAAAAATTGTTGTACTTTAACGATAATTAAAAAAGGAACAAATAAAGAAAAGCATTAGGCAAAGCCAGAAATAGAATCTGATTCCAGCTATGTAATAAATGTCCATTATACTATTCGCCGCAAGATTGTAATGCAGAAACGACCAGAAATTCTTTTATACCATCGGCGTGATTCGGACTTCAGCTTAGACATAGCCGAAAGTAGTAAAAAGCACAACTATGTGACTATATCTTTACGGCAAAATAGCATAATGGATTGTGCATCAATAATGGTGTGGACCTAATCCAAAAATTGTGTATTTTTCTCTTTAGCACAACAAACCCCCAACGGTAGTAGCAAAAATAGCGCCATATCGTTAAATGTTCACCATAAAAATTTTGAGTGTACCAGGATCATAGCTAAAGGCCTCCTTGCAAATAAACTGCTGTGATCTAACGAAATACCTGTGACAACATACAATAATTTACGCATTTTTATAGGTCGTCCTGCATATATTGTTTTCTGGCAATACTGTGTTATGCAAAATAAACTTTAATAGTATAGGCTACAAAAGAAATCTAAGACGTAGATCACAGTGATAAACGCTACTATATGCAAACATTATGAGAACTATGCACGCTATATTCAGTTAGTCCCATAAAAGGCATTTCATTCTAAATAGCATTTCATTGCTTGTCAGTATCTGCAGTCTTATAAAAATGTATCGCGTTTTTAGGCAAATTCTTATTGTTAGAATTGCATTTAAAGAAATACATGGAACTACGCCCTTATCTCAAATCACAGATAGCCTAACATTTGTGAATGCTGATTCCGTGACATCTGTAGAAACTAAAACTCGAAACACTTATACAAGTTATATATTTAATAGTGTAGGCTAAATGTACCTATTAATACGTGGATGAATAGGTAGTAATAAATATTACCATATCTCATACATGTACGATTCATTATACAGAATTTGACAAAATGTCGAAAATGAGATCATAACCAGGCGGCTGTGACAATTATCTATTCTACAAAGGTTTTTCCTTTAAGATGCCAAAATTGGTCCAAAAATTTTATACTGAACTCTAGTATTGTGCTTTAGTCACTGCGCCTGAGCTGGATTATTACTGCATACTAAAAGTGAAATTTGAAAACTACATCAATTAAGCACCCCACCTAGGATGCTGAGTTGGTATATACTTGCTTATTATACATATGCTACATTTGTGTTACATGTAACAAATTTACACGTTTGTCAGAGACATATTTGTCACTTCAGCATTTAACGCATGCTGTGGAGACCATTGCGTTTCATTTAACGACGTCATGATGCTAACTGGAATGGAATGTTGTGGGTCACAGCCAATAAATTACTACGAAAAGATATGTTGTAAACGGCAGATTCATCCGCGCAAAAATGGAACTCTATATTACGACAGATGCTGTGATTCGCTTCCGTATACTGCAATGGAGACTTGTTGCAAAGGAAAGGTTGGTATTATATATAACAGTCACTATAATTTTAATTATAGTAGCAGTTAGGCCAATATCTTGAGAGCTTGATCTTCGAACTGCATATTTCGCAGTCGTCGCTGAGCTTTGAATACTTTCCAAAACCTAAGTGCTCCGAAAAATCACATGATTACAATATTTGAAGTATGACAGGATTAACTACGTGTCAAAAATTCAGTCATATTTGTTTTTAAAGGTAAATAACTGTTCGTGTGCAGCAGTTATACCAGTCGGCGCGTCTCTGCAGATGTTGTTAAATTTAATAATCACAGACATCGGTCTGTCTAAAGGCATCCACAAATTATACCTAAATTCATGCGCAAGTTATCTGGAATGGCAAAAAATTTTTTTGTTTTATTGTTTCAAATTAATCCACTTGTTATTAACTTACAGCCGCTAGCTGATATTTTTAAAATTTGGACAATATTCTGCCATTGAAAGACCTATTTGGTCGATACAAGTACAATTCTACCCAACACAAGTATAAAGAATTGAGTAAATATCAGTAACATCAGTTGAGACACAGTCAGTGCATATATTTCGATATCAACAACTAATTTCCTGTAAGGTTAAAATATCAGTTTTGACTTTCTTGTCGACTAATATTTGAGAGTGCTGTTAAAGTGATATTAATACTCCAAATATTCTACGTTTACCAATTTTTGACTGCGACCATTCAACTTTGACTTATCGTTTTCAAAAACTGACATCGCCCGTAAAGGATGATATGTCTTGTTTTGATGAATATATATTTCGTTGGTAAAATAATACTACACTTTGTAGAATCTCATAAAAATATTCCATTCGCTATAGTTTTATATTTTAAGCGACGTGTAGCCTTTTTATAATAAATTCAAATGCCAAAGTTTCACAACTATTTCTTCAATGTAGCCTGCAATTTTTTAAAAAGAGGCATATGGTTAATCGGTGTAATTACATTTCCTCACAAGTAAACCCAATGCTGGTATTACCCAACCTTTGTTACGCGCTCAAATTATCGTCTCTAATCAAATATTGATATTTTCAGTCGGTAAATAGTGACCCGATTTCGCTGCTATCTGTTCGCAAATATGTGGTCTCTCGAATAAGATGTTTTAGACCAAGGTATTCAGATTCAGACACAAAATCGTGAAAGTCGCCGAGTCGAACTAGCCTGAGTTCCAACTCGTAATTTAGGTAACCTAGTGCTGCAGTCTAGGAGTTTTTCAATTAATTGCCAGAGAACAAGTGTCATTTGACGAAAAAGTCAATGATCGGGACCTGCATATCAAACAATAACTCCGCACTTCCAGAGTTCAATATTCCCGTTCTTATTCAATGAACAGAACTCTTAAGATTTCAATGACACTACCATGGCAACGTGAAGCTGTGATTCTCCACCTACAGCTATAACCGGGTTAAGGAACGTTTCAAACTATAAGTGCAAAATAGTGTATATCAAGTCACCTGAGTTAAAACTGTGAATACGTACAGTTTTGGTTTATCAAACAAACCGACATTAGCAAAATCCTGGCTAAATTTTAAATATTGTTTTAGATTTACACTGGTCAAGTTGACGCATGTTGCGGTTCAGAGCCTTTTGATGCATCAGATGTAAGCCAATTATGCTGCGGTGACAAGGTACATATTGTACAGTCAACAATGGTTACGCCAGCTTGCTGTGCAGGTCAGGTCTACGACGCAGGTAGCGGTCGCCAGTTTTGCTGTGGTTCGAAGGCAAGTATTATTCGGTTAAACCATGTGACCTTTAGGGGCGTTGCACCCGTGTCTGGTTTTGTGGTATGATTCACTAGAAGTTCCCCAGGGAGAATTAACCTCTAAACTTATGTATATTTAATAAGGTCGACTCATCGTTACCAATCCGCCACTGAAGGAACTCTAAATTTTGTACCTGAAATGGTTTGCACTATCTTTACTGGCTGCAATCAGTGTAATACTCGCAAAAAGACTGAAATATTCACAGCTTTGATCAGTGGCGCGTCTTGTTTCTCTATGTTAACTAGAAACCCACCCACAGTTTTGGCTTGTGTTTCAATTTGCACGACCTCTCGCATTTAAATGAATTTGGCTCAATTTGTCATTTTTAACTTTAACTGAATTGATCTAGCAACTCTTGACCTAACAATTGATCGACATTTTTAGGTGCATGAACACTCTACAATCAAACGTCAAATCGTAAAATTACACAAATGATCTCCTCGCATAGTTTCTACGACCTTTTAGCAAAATGCACTCATTGATTTTTGGACATTGAATTTACGGATACTCAGGCATAGGTTTAATGAGGTTCTTATTTTGTTCAATTCTTTGTTGCGTCTTCGCAACCACAGTAAAAACGAATCGTTTCTCCTTGTGTCTCGGAGTTTTATAGCTGAGTATAGAGACAGAATTTGAATTCTCAGAGTGTTATACTTCAGCCGATTTCTTGTGCCTTAGTTCAAAATAAGCGTTATTTGTATTCTTGGCTTATAAGAAATGACATCTTTGAACATCACTATAAAATAATGTGCGAGATGGTGTACCTGAGAACTAATAGTTCAGCGATTTAAGTCGGGCATTTTCACAGCTTAATTGAGCAGAGACGTTCAAAAGTCAAATTTGAGCCCAACGTTATCGTCTGATTCTGTGTTTTGAATACGTGTCCTAGGTAAGCTGTTTTAAATTTTGATATGAACTTAAATTTTGTTCACTAACGGTACATATTTTGCACTTTTCTCTTCGTTTACATATATGGGTATTTCTATCAGCTGTGGTAATTTTGATAAATAGAAAGAGCCGGTTTAAATTTCGATTTCCATCGTTTTGTCAGAGGAACTCTGACCAACCAAGGCTCCAAAAGCTGTCACGTGTCCCAACTAAAAGCTTCGGCAACTTGGTTTTCAAAACTCTAGCAGGGTGGAGTGTTACAAAATGTTGACTTTTCGCATACAAGGATTTACACTTATTTTCTTGTGGTTAATCTCGAATACGGGCTTCGAAGACATCTGATCGCATTGTCTCACTCTCCATTTCATCTTTAACGACCGGATGGGTTTCCGAACTTTTAGCGTTGACCTCAATCCTATCTCTACAGTATCCCTATAGACGAAGGTCAACTTAGAGAGTCGTAAAGACACCTACTTAGTACCGATACAAAGCTCCGTGTTGGATCTTGAACGACTCAGTTTTACGATTTGCTCGAATCGAGGAAGCATCGATTCAAAACTACTCGGATCGATTACATAAACAATTTTCATCGGAACTTCTCATACTTTCGTTATAATGAAGTTTTGCCATAAAATTTTTATCTTAGCTTTCACTGCTGACAGTGTTATTTGAATAGGCACTACTGCCAAGCTCTCATATTCGCTTTAATACTTTAGTTGATTTAACTAGAATTGGTACAAATTAGGAATATCCTATACTTAATTTGACTGTGACGGGCCTGATAAATTGTCAGAAAGTCTGTGAGAGCTTAATCGAAATGGTACGCCGGCACGGCCTAGAAAAACTATCGATGCGCGTTAATTCTAAATGCTCAAGCCTATGGACTCATTCAAAGATATGATACTACTCGCTTCCATTACTGTAAGCCGTGTAGAGACGGGCAGAAAATTTATTTTTATTCCAGATTGTCAACGTGACTTCATTCAACTTGGGATGAATTGTTAGCATGAATCGCTTTTGAAAAAAATTCACAAAATATCCGTTTACTATTATCGTTCATGCTACTAACATTACACTACGTTACTGAAATTGCTTTGAAAAAAATTCACAAAATATCCGTTTACTATTATCCTTCACGCTACTAACATTATACTACGTTACTGAAATATTTTAAACTGATTTACAGAAATAGCATGCCCATAATGTTTTATTATACAATTCATACAAGGATCATTGTTAAACCCGCACATTTGAATAGTTCTTTAAGCTGGTATTTTACCTTGATAAATAATTCAGTGCCTATTAAAACTTTTAACTTTAGGTTACCAGGTGTTATATGACATTTTTATTCTTCTAAATACAGCGCCGTAGCTTCACGTTTCAACAGCTTTTTTGTACCGGAAATGGGAAAGTTCGGTAACCAAAACATAGAATGCTTAAAGGATGTGTTACACCGAATACCTATAGATCCAATAAGTGATGAGGCGCTTAAGTCAAGTTGTGTGCAAAATGACTCTAAGTTGTCCAACAGTCTCATGAGGTACACACCGTTTATAGTATATAGCCACGTGTATATATATATATATATATATATGTATGTATATATATGTATGTATATATATATATATATACATATATATATATATATATAGCCTTTTTAGTCACCTTGGACAACTGCAGGAGTCTCGCGTGACTGGGAGGTGTTGCACGACAGCCTGCGATGACTATGAATTTTGTCCGACAGAGTCTCCCGTGACAGTAGCTAAAGCACGTGCCAAAATTTGAATTTCCCACCTAGGCGTCTGATAAGATTTGCACTTACTAAGTTTCGAAGTTTAATTATATATAGTTTATATTATAATAAACGCATTAATCTCATAAATCAGTCCGCCGGAACGCAGTAGTATGTCCTATATAGTTAGCTTAGACTTGACGGAATATCCAGAGAGCTACTGGAAAGAAAGAACGTATAATTAGCACTTGCAATAGCATGGTCCACTGAGATTACTTTGACATTCGGACAACGCTAAGTCAGCCTGCACACAACTTATCACAAACGAGCAGTTACTTGGACCAATTTACGAAGTATACTTGAGCAACATACTAATGTCTACACAAAACACCTACCTTGCCAGGAACATGCAAGAACTGTAACAATTCTAAATAATGAGCCTTATGTTAATTTCATAGAATTATGTACTTAATGAATAGAAACGAGACCTCAAGATACTTCATTGGATCCAACTTCAAACATAAATTTAGAAAGGCCACAAACTAATTTGGTACAACGAGTAGCGTGCAACTAACTTATTTTGAATTAGATTGTTCCATCATGATGTGGTTCCATTTTTATCAGTTCGACACTTACGCTTAGGTTACTTTATGCAAAACTGAAACTATTTCTAGCCGTAAAAACGTCGAAAAGAAAATTTTAATGTTGTCTACATAGTCAGCAATCTCCTAAAATACAATATTCATACATCACAAGAGCTATACTTGTAATAGTGGAACAGCTACTGCCAGCAATTGTATCGCGAGAAAAAAAACTTTACAAATTAGAGAAAACGGTGAAAAAGAAATGTTGGTTCCATACATACCATATGTATATACATGGTAGCAGTATATATATACATACCTACACTTATACATAGAGCATCGGGCCGGCCATACTCAATACATGGAACCTCAGCATCGTCTACGGGGACTGTGTCCCGGTACAAATTTATATACACATCAGAAATCTTAGGTCAGTGTGGTTCAAATTTGCAACACCTATAGCTCGACTGACTGGCTCCATCACATGCCATAAATATTTCAACATTCCGCTATTCCACACAACCACTTAACATTAGACAACAAATATATCTAAACGTTTAATATTAACTAAAATGAACAAGATACCACGGGTTGTTTCCAATTTTGACCACTTTTATGATTTTTAACATAATTTTATAGTGAAAATATCCGACACCGGAAGACCCAGGTCCAAATTTAAGCTTATCTAATATGTTTTAAATTCTTAAGATATTTTCATTTGTGTCACATAAAACTGTAATTTACGGGCCATTGGCTAAAATGTCCTCCCAACACCTTAACCGTGACCATATATAAAACAAAATTCGGTAGTACGCTATGCCTTTAGGTAAAATTGTTAAGTTAGCCAAGATTAAATGAAATTTTATATGTTTGAGTAATGTTCCTAAATTTTTCCTCTTGTACAAATAATATTACTATTATTTTATTATTATATGATATTTTATTATAATATATATATTATATTATTGTATATATATTACATGTGCTGTCCCTTTCACTTTTTGCACGAACAAATCATAAGGTTTTAGGTTTTCACAAGTTACAAAATAAAAAAAACGTGATGGCGCTTATTCGTCAAAACACAAATCACTATATTGAATACTATGTATAATATTATGTATGTAATATCAGCGACCTGGAGGACTTCAAACGTAAACTACATATACAGCAAAGGTCAGAAATTATGTATTACTACATTTAGTTAAATATATATTATATATATTTCTGAGAAATTATTGCCAAATTACAACTCTAACCATACACATACACTAGTTAATCAAGCAATAACTATATACGGTATGTTTGCAATACATAGTCTTAATTAAACTACATGCATAATGTAGTTGCCTTTCTAGTTTGTATGCAGTAAAATGGTGGTTATTTCATTCAAATTTTATGCGTATAGCATTATGATATAGTTTAACTAATTCTGAAACTTATGATTATATTGTATATATAATCATATTGTATAAATACCGTGTATGTAATTAGAAATTATAGCTGAATTTGGTGATTTCTAAGTAAAACCACTAAACAACGTTGTAGGCGTGTTAAGTTTGCAAATAAAACATGGTTTTGTGTCATGTATTGATTAATTTTTCTGCTCATGATTGTGTAATCTTATACATTCTATTTTGGCTTCGACCAACGAATTGCAATTCAGTCCGACTATCGCTTTCATAAAAAATCACAATTGCCGCCGTTGTATTAACTAACTCAGCCTAGCGTGAACATATACTCTTCAAGGCTTCACCATTCCATATTAATTGTAGTAGCATAGAAATCGATCATGTTTTAGAGGTCTTAACAATCTTTTTACCACTAATGAAACAGTGGGTTATCAGCTTAATCGTCTGCCAAAACTCTACGGCGGCCAGAACTTTATGAATCCTGTGTCAGTATTTCACGTACAATGCCAAAGATTATTAAGGTTAATTTACGCCATTTGTGCAAAAATTTTAAGTCCATAATTGCTATAATTGGAAAACGAAACTAGATGATGCACATGGACCTTTGGTTTCTCCAATTTCGAGGTCACATGTTCATCATGAAGCCTGTTAAATTGTTATATATGCTTCTGCTCCTATGGTTTCGCTCGTTAATATTTGTGAACCTAGATAGTCTCGACGGTGGCATATATATTCATCGTTTGTCGATTCACATCAATAGACTAAACGACATAGCCAAGACTTCAATTACCTTTACTTAGTGCCACGTTAGTCCCATAATGACAATATGTTAGGATCACTATTTCTTTGCTTAGAATAAAAAAACGATTCCAAACATCAAAATTCAGGTGCCGACGGGACTTCGAGACACACCTTTTTGACTGGTACGACGGTACACCGCGCGCTAAACCAGAGGTGTGCGCGGGCCCAGGTACCGCCAGGGCAGGGCGGGGCCTCAGGTCTCAAGCCCGCGGATCTCGCGCGGGCTCGCGTCTCCAGCTTCACATATGAATATCAATTGGAACATTCTGCAATTTTACGTGCATACTCCCACGCTTGTTTCATCAGTGCTGTACTACCGCAACCCATTTTG
>JASANE010027556.1:0-18184 GCA_030248225.1 Trileptium ribeirensis
GCTATGCCGGCATGAAATTGTTCGGACAAGGATCGTTAAGCATTTAATTTTGCTTACAATGTCCTAAATAGTTCCTACTTATGCGATGATTTTCCCGCGTGAAATTGTCGCAGGTCCTTATGCTGTGCTCGTTAAGCATTTGATTTTGCTTACAATATCCAAATAGTCTCTACTTATGCGTTGATTTTGCGGCATGAAATTGTCGGAGATCGACAGGGACTGTTAAGCATATAATTTTCCTTACAATATCCTGAAATAAGTTCCGACTTTTACTTTGTGATTTTCCGGCATGAAATTGTCGGGCATGGAGGACAGTGAAGCATTTGATTTTGCTTACAATATCCAAATATTTTCTACTTTTACGCGTTTATTTTCCGTCACGAAATTGTCGGGCACAAGGACTGTTAAGCATTTAATTTTGCTTAGAATATCCAAATAGTTCCCACTTGTGCATTAATTTTTCGGCATGAAATTGTCGGGCATGGAGGACAGTTAAGCATTTGATTTTGCGTAAAACATACAAATAATCACAACTTGAGCATTAATTTTCCGGCATAAAATTGTCGGGCACAAGGACTGTTAAGCATATAATTTTGCTTACAATATACAAATTGTTCCTTACTTGTGCATTATTTTTCCGATATTAAACCGTCGGGCACAATTACTCATTAAGCATTTAATTTTGCTTACAATATCCAAATAGTTCCCACTTGTACGGGTGATTTTCCGGGCATGAAATTGTCGGGCATGGAGGTCAGCCAAACATTTGATGTTGCATAATACATATTCCAAATAGTCCCTACTTGTGCGGTGATTTTCCGGCAATATGAAATTGTCGGGCACCAAGGACTGTTAAGCATTTTCTTTTGCTTTCAAAATCCAAATTGTCCCTACTTGTGCATTAATTTTCCGGCGTGAAATTATCGGAGATCGAGGACTGTTAAGCATATGATTTTGCTTACAATATCCAAATAGTCTTTACTTATGCGTTGATTTTGCGGCATGAAATTGTCGGAGATCGACGATTGTTAAGCATATGATTTTGCTTACTATATCTAAATAGTTCCGACTTTTATTTGGTGATTTTCCGGCATGAAATTGTCGTTCATCGAGGACAGTTAAGCATTTGATTTTGCTTACAATATCCAAATAGTGCCTACTTATGCGGTGATTTTCCGGCATGAAATTGTCGGGCATGGAGGACAGTTAAGCATATGATTTTGCTTGTAATATCCAAATAGTTCACACTTATGCTTTGATTTTCCGGCATGAATTTGTTGTGCATGGAGGACATCAAGCATTTGATGTTGCTACTATATCCAAATAGTGCTACGTTTTACTTGTGCAGTAATTTTCCGGTATGAAATTGCCTTGCATGGAGGACAGTTAAGCATTTTATTTTGCTACAACATCCAAATAGTCCCTAACTTCTTTATGCGGTGATTTTCCCGCATGTAAATTGTTGGGCATTGACGACTGTTAAGCTTTTGATGTTGCTTAGCTATTTCCAAATTGTCCCTACTTGTGCATTAATTTTCCGGCATGAAATTGTCGGAGATCAACAACTGTTAAGCATATAATTTTGCTTACAATATACAAATTGTCCCTACTTGTGCATTAATTTTCCGGCATGAAATTGTCGGGCACAATTTCTGTTAAGCATTTAATTTTGCTTACAATATCCAAATAGTTCCCACTTGTACATTAATTTTTCGGCATGAAATTGTCGGGCATGGAGGACAGTTAAGCATTTGATTTTGCTTAAAACATCCAAATAGTCCCTACTTGTGCATTAATTTTCCGGCATGAAATTGTCGGGCATGAAGGACTGTTAAGCATTTAATTTTGCTTACAATATCCAAATTGTCCCTACTTGTGCATGATTTTTCGGCATGGAATTGTCAGGCACATTTGCCGTTGAAGCATTTGATGTTGCTTACAATATCCAAATAGTTCCCACTTGTTCATTAATTTTTCGGCATGAAATTGTCGGGCATGGAGGACAGTTAAGCATTTAATTTTGCTTACAATATCCAAATTGTCCCTACCTGTGCATTAATTTTCCGGCGTGAAATTATCGGAGATCGAGGACTGTTAAGCATTTGATTTTGCTTACAATATCCAAATAGTCCTACTATGATGCATTGATTTTTGCATGAAATTGTCGGAGATCAAGGACTGTTAAGCATTTGATTTTGCTAACTATATCTCAATTATTCCTACTTTTATTCGGTGATTTTCCGGCATGAAATTGTCGGAGATCGACGACTGTTAAGCATTTGATTTTCCTTACAATATCCAAATAGTTCCCACTTATGCGGTGATTTTCCGGCACGAAATTGTCGGGCATGGAGGACAGTTAAGCATTTGATGTTGCTTACTATATCCAAATTGTCCCTACTTGTGCATTAATTTTCCGGCATGAAATTGTCGGGCACAAGGACTGTTAAGCATTTAATTTTGCTTACAATATCCAAATAGTTCCTGCTTATGCGGTGATTTTCCGGCATGAAATTGTCGGGCACAAGGACTGTTAAGCATATAATTTTGCTTACAATATCCAAATAGTTCCTGCTTATGCGGTGATTTTCCGGCATGAAATTGTCGGGCACAAGGACCGTTAAGCATTTAATTTTGCTTACAATATCCAAATAGTTCCTACTTATGCGTTGATTTTCCGGCATGAAATTGTCGGAGATCGACGACTGTTAAGCATATGATTTTGCTTACTATATCTAAATAGTTCCGACTTTTATTCGGTGATTTTCCGGCATGAAATTGTCGTTCATCGAGGACTGTTAAGCATTTAATTTTGCTTACAATATCCAAATAGTGCCTACTTATGCGGTGATTTTCCGGCATGAAATTGTCGGGCATGGAGGACAGTTAAGCATTTGATGTTGCTTACTATATCCAAATTGTCCCTACTTGTGCATTAATTTTCCGGCATGAAATTGTCGGGCATGGAGGACAGTTAAGCATTTGATTTTGCTTACAACATCCAAATAGTCCCTACTTTTATGCGTTGATTTTCCGGCATGAAATTGTCGGGCACAAGGACTGTTAAGCATTTAATTTTGCTTACAACATCCAAATAGTCCCTACTTTATGCGGTGATTTTCCGGCATGAAATTGTCGGGCACAAGGACTGTTAAGCATATAATTTTGCTTACAATATCCAAATTGTCCCTACTTGTGCATTAATTTTCCGGCATGAAATTGTCGGGCACAAGGACCGTTAAGCATTTAATTTTGCTTACAATATCCAAATAGCCCTACATATGCTTTGATTTTGCGGCATGAAATTGTCGGGCACAAAGACTGTTAAGCATTTAATTTTGCTTACAATATCCAAATAGTCCCTACTTATGAAATAATTTTACGGCATGAAATTGTCGGAGATCACTGTTAGCATTTGATTTTGCTTACTATATCTAAATAGTTCCGCTACACCTACTTATGTGATGATTTTCCGGCGTGAAATTGTCGGAGATCGAGGACTGTTAAGCATTTGATTTTGCTTACAATATCCGAATAGTCCCTACATATGCTTTGATTTTGCGGCATGAAATTGTCGGGCACAAAGACTGTTAAGCATTTAATTTTGCTTACAATATCCAAATTGTCCCTACTTGTGCATTAGTTTTACGGCATGAAATTGTCGGGTACAAGGACTGTTAAGCATTTAATTTTGCTTACAATATCCAAATAGTTCCTGCTTATGCGGTGATTTTCCGGCATGAAATTGTCGGGCACAAGGACCGTTATGCATTGAATTTTGCTTACAATATCTAAATAGTTCCTACTTATGCGTTGATTTTCCGGCATGAAATTGTCGAAGATCGACGACTGTTTAGCATATGATTTTGTTTACTATATCTAAATAGTTCCGACTATTGCGGGTTCTACTTACGACGAGTTCTACTTATGCGATGATTTTCCGGCGTGAAATTGTCGGAGATCGAGGACTGTTAAGCATTTGATTTTGCTTACAATATCCAAATAGTCCCTACTTATGCGTTGATTTTGCGGCATGAAATTGTCGGGCACAAGGACTGTTAAGCATTTAATTTTCCTTACAATATCCTAATAGTTCCTGCTTATGCGGTGATTTTCCGGCATGAAATTGTCGGGCATCGACGACTGTTAAGCATTTGATGTTGCTTACTATATCCAAATTGTCCCTACTTGTGCATTAATTTTCCGGCATGAAATTGTCGGGCAGAAGGACTGTTAAGCATATGATTTTGCTTGTAATATCCAAATAGTTCCCACTTATGCTTTGATTTTCCGGCATGAAATTGTCGGGCATCGACGACTGTTAAGCATATGATTTTGCTTACAATATCCAAATAGTCCCTACTTATGCGGTGATTTTCCGGCATGAAATTGTCGGGCACAAGGACTGTTAAGCATTTAATTTTGCTTACAATATCCAAATAGTTCCTACTTATGGGGTGATTTTCCGGCATGAAATTGTCGGGCATGGAGGACAGTTAAGCATATGATTTTGCTTGTAATATCCAAATAGTTCCCACTTATGCTTTGATTTTCCGGCATGAAATTGTCGGGCATCGACGACTGTTAAGCATTTGATGTTGCTTACTATATCCAAATTGTCCCTACTTGTGCATTAATTTTCCGGCATGAAATTGTCGGGCACAAGGACTGTTAAGCATATAATTTTGCTTACAATATCCAAATTGTCCCTACTTGTGCATTAATTTTCCGGCATGAAATTGTCGGGCACAAGGACTGTTAAGCATTTAATTTTGCTTACAATATCCAAATAGTTCCTGCTTATGCGGTGATTTTCCGGCATAAAATTGTCGGGCACAAGGACCGTTAAGCATTTAATTTTGCGCGTTGATTTTCCGGCATGAAATTGTCGGAGATCGACGACTGTTAAGCAAATTATTTTGCTTACTATATCTAAATAGTTCCGACTTTTATTCGGTGATTTTCCGGCATGAAATTGTCGGGCATGGAGGACTGTTAAGCATTTGATGTTGCTTACTATATCCAAATAGTGCCTACTTATGCGGTGATTTTCCGGCATGAAATTGTCGGGCATGGAGGACAGTTAAGCATTTTCTTTTGCTTACAACATCCAAATAGTCCCAACTTTATGCGGTGATTTTCCGGCATGAAATTGTCGGGCACAAGGACTGTTAAGCATATAATTTTGCTTACAATATCCAAATTGTCCCTACTTGTGCGATGATTTTCCGGCGTGAAATTGTCGGAGATCGAGGACTGTTAAGCATTTGATTTTGCTTACAATATCCAAATAGTCCCTACTTGTGCATTAATTTTCCGGCATGAAATTGTCGGGCACAAGGACTGTTAAGCATTTAATTTTGCTTACAATATCCAAATAGTTCCTGCTTATGCGGTGATTTTCCGGCATGAAATTGTCGGGCACAAGGACCGTTAAGCATTTAATTTTGCTTACAATATCCAAATAGTTCCTACTTATGCGATGATTTTCCGGCGTGAAATTGTCGGAGATCGAGGACTGTTAAGCATTTGATTTTGCTTACAATATCCAAATAGTCCCTACATATGCTTTGATTTTCCGGCATGAAATTGTCGGGCACAAGGACTGTTAAGCATTTAATTTTGCTTACAATATCCAAATAGTTCCTACTTATGTGATGATTTTCCGGCGTGAAATTGTCGGAGATCGAGGACTGTTAAGCATTTGATTTTGCTTACAATATCCGAATAGTCCCTACATATGCTTTGATTTTGCGGCATGAAATTGTCGGGCACAAGGACTGTTAAGCATTTAATTTTGCTTACAATATCCAAATAGTTCCTACTTGTGGGGTGTGAACAACGTTTAAACTGTACGTTGTAGACAGATAATACCTATATTATGTTGCTATAGTTGCTAAATGATGCATGACGCTAAACACCTCCGAATCGGTTCCCCACAGAGGACACAGCTAAAAACTGCAAAAAATAACCCCTTACTTAGAACCCAACAACGAAGCCGTGTGCAAGCATGACGTAAATATTGCTGGGCTAAGTCGCTGAATAAGTTGCAGATAGATAAAATACCTATATTACGTTGCAATACAGTTACTAAATAAACAATACCGTATTATATATAATAAATATGTATATAAATAAACAGGTTCTCGCCTATGCTAATCTGTCCAGGAAATGTATAAATTGTTGACATGCAAGACAGTGTTGGTGTGTCGTTTTTCGCCAACTGCTTTTCGATAAAAACCGTTTTTTTATTTATTTTTATACTGTATTTTGTTTTGGTTCCTGTTGTTTTTGATAATTTTAACGTAATTGCTCCAAAATATGTACATTATTGTTAATGTACATCTATCTCGGCGGTGGCAGGTCGTTTCAGGGGGAGTATGGCCTTCGGGGGTCCTCTAGAGGGGTGCTCAACAATGGTGACCTGCCCCTACTTGGCCCGCATCATGACGGTACCCGCAAAACACGTCGGAAAATATTTGCGGAAATTGGTAAAAGTAGGGAGTAAATTGGCAAAATGGGTGTAAATTCAGCAAAGTGAGTCGTGGTGGTACCGCTTGCTAAACCACTGGGATGCATTATTTATACTGCTGTGATATATTTCGATAAAGATGGTCTGTCTCTGACTGGAGCTAAAACAGCCGGTAGCAGTTTTGCAAAGAACAATCCGATCAGGCTCTGATTTAATGGTATTTGCATCTGATTTGATGATAGTATCTGCAATACACCTAGGGTTGTGTGCTGAAGACATTAGAATATTTTTGTTTCATCTTTGAAATGCTGTTCTAGGAGGCTTCCTGTCGTAACTCGATACTTCTCTAGAACCGTTGGGCGCACACTATATGTGAAACATTTAAATATATTCAATATTTATTATGTTTAATATGTCAATATTATACTTAATTATGTTTAATCTTACCCGTTTACGAAATTACATGATGCTAGTGTCATTATAGCAATTAAGCGATGTCAATGTCAATAAGTTTGTCGTTAAGTCTTGAAGGGCAGTCGTTTCAAGTTTATTATCGAATATAATATTTCGTAAATACACGGATAAATATTTATTGCCGACGTCAGTTTGGAGAGGTTGACTGCCTGGTATTTTGTGGAATATACTGTTCCCTCATGGTACGAGCCAGGTGTCTGTCTTTTGGTTCAGTTGTTTTTTCGAAAAATTTCGAGCTCCACTGTGTTTTAATTAGCTTTGCAAATTTTGGTTTCACTCGTAAACCACGATTTTTTTAAAAAAAATTGACGATATGTTTTCAAAAATCGGATTTAGAAACACACTAAACTTTGTAACGATTTAATAAATCATGTAAAATTTTATAAATTACTGTTAATGGCAATAAACATAGATGTTCACGCTGGGTAATGTGGCTGCCGCCGACTGAGCCGTTGTTCCCCCGGCAGATGGCTCGACCCAGCTTTTGTGACGAAGGCGGGATAAACTCCTCTTCCCAAGGCGCCAAACGCGCCGCTAGCCTCCCTAGCCGACCGGTTGTCCCATCCTTGGTAAACCGAAGGACGACATTAACCCCCGAGGCCCCGATTACCCCCATGAGGCCTCAGACCTTGAGCATATATAGTCATAAAAAGTGCGCTAGCAATGTTTCTTGGGCAGCTTAACTATTTAAGCGAGTTCTGTTTTCTAATAATCCTCCAGTTAGGAAATCGTAGGGTCTGGCATTTCTAAACCTCTGGCAAATTGGGGCACAACTTGTTTATGTTGTCTGGAAAAAGGTTTAGAGAACAGCAAAGAAGCGGTGAAGTTTGTGAAGTATGGTCTTCTTGCTGTCGGCGTTAGGTAATTCATCTCAAGCTCATTAATTTGGAGTCAAATTTCCAAGCTGTATTCGAAGCTGAACCCAATTGTCTGTTGATCTAATACCCTTCTTCTCGCTGAATATTTGTGTTAGGTGGGCATGGCATTTTCTCACCATTTATGTCATATTTTTTCATTCTTCCCGGCTCGTTCAGCTACAATTGTTATTTAAGAAAGGATGTTTTTTTTGATTTAATTCAATTGTTATGTATAAGCTCTTTTCGATTCCTCGCCGCGTTTTAAAATTGGCAATTTATAAATGTTCATTTGTCACGTTTTCTTGCCAATAGCAACAAGAAATCCTGTTTTGTGTTATAGTACGCATCGGCTGTTCTGATTTTGGTCCTCAGCAGCCATTTTAATTTACCAGTGAAACATATTGCTATATATACTTGGAAAATATCAATCTATTTAAAATCTTAAACCTTGTAATTCACTCTTTAAAACTGTATTTTTCAAATCACACTTCGCGTACCTCACTTCTTCATGACGATTAGCGGAGCACATTGTTCGGAGACGAGTTGTCCGGGTTGGGGAGGAACTATCTCGGCAGCGATTTGTCCGAAGACTGAGTTGTCCGGGTTGGGGAGAAACTGTCTCGGCAGCGAGTTGTCCGGAGACTGAGTTGTCCGGGTTGGGGAGGAACTATCTCGGCAGCGAGTTGTCCGAAGACTGAGTTGTCCCGGTTGGGGAGGAACTATCTCGGCAGCGAGTTGTCCGGAGACTGAGTTGTCCGGGTTGGGGAGGAACTATCTCGGCAGCAAGTTGTCCGAAGACTGAGTTGTCCGGGTTGGGGAGGAACTGTCTCGGCAGCGAGTTGTCCGGAGACTGAGTTGTCCGGGTTGGGGAGGAACTATCTCGGCAGCGAGTTGTCCGAACACTGAGTTGTCCCGGTTGGGGAGGAACTATCTCGGCAGCGAGTTGTCCGGAGACTGAGTTGTCCGGGTTGGGGAGGAACTATCTCGGCAGCAAGTTGTCCGAAGACTGAGTTGTCCTGGTTGGGAAGGAACTATCTCGGCAGCGAGTTGTCCGAAGATTGAGTTGTCCGGGTTGGGGAGGAACTATCTCGGCAGCGAGTTGTCCGGAGACTGAGTTGTCCGGGTTGGGGAGGAACTATCTCGGCAGCAAGTTGTCCGAAGACTGAGTTGTCCGGGTTGGGAAGGAACTATCTCGGCAGCGAGTTGTCCGAAGATTGAGTTGTCCGGGTTGGGGAGGAACTATCTCGGCAGCGAGTTGTCCGGAGAATGAGTTGTCCAGGTTGGGGAGGAACTATCTCGGCAGCGAGTTGTCCGGAGACTGAGTTGTCCGGATACGAATTATCCGGGAACGAATTGTCCTGGAGACGAATTGCCCGGGGACGCGCTGCCCGGGGACAAACTGTCCGGACAAGAATTGTGTGGCGACTAGTACTACGGACACAAAGTGTTCTGGATACAAATTGTACGGGGTTGTCGGGCACGATTTGTTCTGGAACGACCATTCCGGAGACGAATTGTATTGGGAACGAATTGCATAATGACATATTGTCCGGGCGGAGTCGTACGACGCAAACTCGGAGACGAGTTGTCGTTGTTCGGAAACCAAATTGAAAGGCGCAAACAAATGCTTCAGGACAAACAGGATTTTGCTACTTATAAAAATGTTCTAAATTTAGAACTGACGGAAATAACAAAGAAGCTAAAATCATCAACATCGCAGCAACAGCAGTGGGGTTTTGGTAATATAGGAAACACAATTTCAAAAATTTTTGAAATCCTTTTGTGGAGAGTTCTAGATATTTGAGTTACAGCTTCTATCGATAATCTTTATACCTTAGTGGCGATTGTATAGTACACTTGATTCGTTTCATATAACAAAACTTCTGGGTATGTGTCGGTACCGTCGTATTTTGGCTTTGAAGCTACCGTATTTTCACAAACTGACTTTGTGGCGGATATAATATGCAAACCATACAGGCATGCCATAGGGGAGAGGATGATTGTCGCCCTGAGGCTCGGACCCTCTGGCGGGAGACCACCGACATCTCCCTCCCGCGCTGAAGACGCGCCAAAATTTTGGTAAAAATTGGCAAAAATCATGGAGAAAATAGGCTAAATTTGGAGAAATCGGCACCGAGAGAAAATTGGCAATACTTTTAAATATTTAGAGTCCCAAAAAATTATGAAAATTTGTCTTAACCCCAACCACCGCCTTCTCCTCGCCGATGAGTTGATCACACTTAGGAAGCCGAATGTCTCCCCGGAGAACCCATCATATGATGCAAATCAAATAATGCTTTTAACACTATTGTTTTCTGAATAATTCGTTAGTTATGCGAAAAGCTCATTTTTAATTATAGTTGAAACCATAAAATTAACGTGCGTGACCAGGCAGCGGAATTTCGGAAATCCGTCTTTTTCAGCGGGAGATATTCAGTTGTGAGGGCCATGGAAAAGATCTTTTTTATTATCATCGCATAGACTCTAAACATCACACAGCTTAAACGATTCTCGGATGACTCGCTGGCTAAGAATCCGGAAGTGTTATTTTTGAATTACGTTTATTATCTTGTTGCAAAAACAGTTAATTTATGTTCTTCGTCGAGCGATCGGACAATGTCAGAAATGAGTTTGCGAGCGGAACTTACGTGGAAAATGAAACATTATTACGCTCACTGAATCGCAGTGTAAGCCTATGTACCAAATTTGTTGCAAAATATGGCTTCTTTCTTGTAGTTTAAAAAATCATCTCTCAGCTCGAACTTTAGGCTATATATGTTCGCTCGACACTAGAGTAATTTTCTTGACACCAAAGTGTTTGTATATTTTTCTTCCGTAATAAATGCAGTGACATTACAATATGTATCATGCATGCTCAGTCAGGGGCTCAGGAGGGCTACCCACCGAGACCTCAGTCCCCAAGACCTAGGTCTACTTCCTTCAGGGTACCACCGTACCCTCCCTGGTGTGCCGCAATACCCCCTAGCCACGGCCGCTGCTCACCCCACCCCGCCGGCAAAGTATAGAAAATACCAAATAGGGAAAATTTGCAAAAAATGAGGTGAAATTGATAAAAATATAGGTGGAAGGCTCTTCAAGTTTTTCTGTAATCCCCCTCCTGGAGGACCTCCCCAAGAGTCTCTGCCTCTTGAGATGTCCTCACTCCTCCCCGCCGACTCCGGCTACACATGATGAACCGGAGCGTCACCATGTATGATATATATGTATGTATTGTATATTTCAATAATACGTGCCATGTGTGTTTGAATATTACTATTGCTATCATATGGCGTTGCATGTATACATAAATATACATATCGAAGACATGCTCTTGAAGTGTTCCACTAAAAGTCCCAAATATATAGTATTCAAAGTTCCACAGTATCCCTCGAATCCTTAATCCGGCTAAGACTTGTGTAACGGTATAAATTTATTTCAATCCATACTCAGATAATGTTTTCTCAATCATAGCCTGAAGCAACCAATGTAATCCTAGTCCTGGAGTACAAAGCTGTGTACTGTTTCCGATATACGAAACTTTTTTAATCTTTAGTCTAAGCTTTGGTCCATGTAATATAAAACATGTTTGATTGAAAATTAAGTGTTTGATTGTGGTTTCTTAATTTCTTTGTGTGGTAAATCTACCATTCCTTATATTTCGAAATATCGAAGCTTTAACCCTTTAATGTCTAAACTACATTGTTTATAATGCAATGCTTGAAAAACTCAAGCCAAACCCAGGAATCGAACACACGTTGTACTCGTCCGAGCCTGTGTACACAAACCACTGAGCTTTGTAGCAGCTTCAGGCCCGTTCCTTAAAGAACCTCACAAAACGAACGAATAACAATGCACGCGCGCTCGAATTGCATCGCTACAATACTGAAGGCATCCTAGAGGTCACTGTTCTTGGTTTGCTAACACTCATCATTAATGGATTAATCATAGGTGTCATTGGTCCAACATTAGAGCTCGATTATATACGGATCGGCAAAGTTTAAGACCCAAAATATTGTTTTCTTTAAGAACCTGTTTATCAAAACTAAATGTTTTCTATATTGCGCTTATATATATTTTATTTTTAGGCTAACCAAGCACACGCCGTTCCACTGCGACCTCGTAAAAATTGAATTGCTAACTTTGAACCTTATCTAGTTAAATCATGAATTTCTTTCAATTCCTTATTTCGAGCATGGTTCTATTGCCAACTGTTTGCTCCGGCTATAACATCCTAATTACTGTCCTTGGGATGTCGTCAAGTCATACAATCCTTATGTATAATTTCGGTGAGCTGTTAGCCGATGCTGGTCATGACGTAACAATGCTTCGCGGTGATATGATGCCAAGTGTCAAGGCTCCGAAGATTAAAAAGATTAAAAAAGAATTGATCTATGATGCGTTCGACAATGAAACCGCAGTGCAAATGGGAGACATGATGTCAAAAGTAAGTATGGCTTAGGTTTCACATCTTTGCTCTCGAGTACTATTTATTCCGCAATTTCTCATAAAAAATAAATATCAACGGTGAAATTATGGAATATTATTTCTAAAAATCAGGCGCGGCGGATTGTTTTCAGAGTTGGAGGGGGCTGAACTATGTTCTACAAATATCTCAAAAGATAGGAGATACAGAGTTCTAAGATAGCTCATTCGATTCAGAACCGAATTTTAGTATATGTATGTTACAATACCTTTGTAAGAGATAAATGATTGAACTTACCTTTGTGGTTTAATGATATATACTCGCATATGTACAAGAAAAATTACATATAGACAAAGAATAAAAAAATATAGCTAGACAAAGAATGAAAACGATTAGTAAATTCAAACTAATTGGTTGAAAGAATATTGGTTGAATACACTGCTTTCATAGACAGTTTAGGGTTAGGTGACAGGTCGAGTGACGTGTGCCAAGATTGGGGGGCTAACTGATACTTCAGCCCCCCCCATTCTGAGGATTGGGGGACTGTAGCCCCCTCAGCCGCCCCGGTTCCGCCGCTATTGAAAATAATATTTTAAGTATTCAATGCCTTGTCAATTGAAGTTTGAAGTTTCAATACTGTTTGTAGATTTGTTTGAAATACGCTTTCATCAATATTATTATTAACGTTACTCTTTACAATACTATGCAAGTTTTAAGGCTATTTTATAAAATTAAACTTCATAGGTTGAAATTTTCATACCAAAATTTAAAATTTTTTTCAAGACATTTGCGAGTCTTTTTTAGATTCGATCGTGAAATAAAAGCATTCTCAAGTGATATTCAGTCGTGAATACTCTATGACAACAAGATCATAGACAAGAATTATTTTGAAGGCGAGAAGTATATCGGCCACCGACTCAAAACTTTAGGCCCGCTGTCATATTGCTATTTTTACAATTTTCTGCTATGGACAATGCATTTTTAAAATTCATTATTGTCCAAATGCTAAACAATTTAATTGTTTGAGTTGAGTCGAATTTGAAGTAAATGTATCTTTCTATTATTATTGTAGGCTAACTATAGTTTAATTTTAAGTATTGGTCAGGTTTATAGATTACAATTTATCAACCAATTTGTTATAATCGTTTTAGTTCGACCGGAAGCTGTCTAATACTTTACATTTTCCTTGCGAATAAAATCGTATCGCTTTTTGCCTTTTGATGCTCAGCGATTTTGAACAATCAGAGAGACAACAATGTGTGTGGCCTTTAAATTAATTCGTTTATCAATTGTCCGAACCTTGTTTGTTTATTTTGCGAGTAACTGTTGGGCATTCGCTCGACCATCCGGTTTTCCGGGTGCCCACCGAATTTTACTGCTCATATCTCATAGTACAACGGACCTGTGCCAAATTAAAAAAAATTTTTTTGTAAAATCTTGCTGTGATATTTAGTTAAAATTCTAAACATTTCCTTGCTGATTGCGTACGAAATTTATTACTATGCACTCATCCGCTACACAGTTATGCAGCGTTCACGTTATAAAGGAACCCCATGTGACAGTTTTGTCCACCCTCAGTGTTGCTGCCACCATCAAATATATGGTGTCTTTGACACAACGGTGTCTGTGATTGTATTTTCAGATAGTATACATAGGTAGTGTAGTCTCGATAATAGTATGGTGTAGACCACACCATAAAATTTATATGGTGTTAGCTACACCATGCTGTTATTTACACGCCTTATATAATATGTTTTTGGATGGTGTCCTTGACACCGTCAGTAATACACAATAGGTAGATTTAGCCACTATAATTAAGTTGATGGTGTCTGGTACCCCATCTGTTGCATTCATAGTTTAGGTATATACCGTATACCACTGGATGATGTGGTCTAGACGATTGGGGGACAAAACTTTAACATGGGGGATCCTTTATAACGTAAACGCCGCATTACGTGAAAAACCGGAATACTCTGTATACTTACTGCAGTACGTGTGCAGTGTAATATAAATGTGCTCAAAAAATTGCTTCCATTTTATAACGATGCCGTTGAGACCGTAGCAAATCTGTCCTCGCATGAGCATGCAATCTGTGAAATTCAAATTTGGCTGGACGCAATTAATATTTTTACAACGATTTCTGTTTCGATCTCAATGTTGTAACAAGGTGAATCCGATACCTTTGTGTGTGAAATTTTCAGTTAGTAATCGGCTTCCAAAGCGACAGTCCAACGCACCTTCGGCGGATAAATGCACTGACATGCAAAATGGTGAAAATAATGTGATTCAAAAAATGTCAGGTGAAAACAAGCTTCATTTCCAACAAAAATGGCATAATACAGTGTATAATTTACTTATATGTCACATACTAGAATCAAATTATACCGAATGTGATTATTAAATGATATACCTGGTGGACGTAACAGCGGCTAATCCGGGAGCCATGCTGGAACTGTGGGCCCGTGGTTCGCCTCGTTGGCTGGCTGGCGTCACTAATGTTGCTAGGATCCTGAAGGTTCGGAGCGGCACATTTAAAACAGTCAGCAGCCCACTGTCTAAGAAAACCCGAGATCGAAGCCAACTGAAACAGGCTCGATTCCCCGGAGCGTCAACGAGCTGCTTGCATAGTGAGCACTGTTGCTTGTATGAACGGGATAATGATTCAAAACTCGGTAAAAAGTTTAAAACAACCGGCATCCAAACGTAGTTTTTGCACAATTTGAGTTTAGTTAATATTTCACTTAGTAAAATTTTAGAGTATGAAATTTAAAATTTAAAATCACCACATAGCACTAAATCTATTCTATATATATCTATTCTATTTAAAACCGTTGTGGTTTTAAACCTATTTAAAACCATTTAATTTTATAGCCTATTTAAAACTCTGGCAGCATCGAAACTCAAACAAGATGAGTCGACATTATATTACGACACGCCTTGGAAATATATAAAATGGCTTTATTAACGAGTAGTTCCAACTCATTAACAAGTCACAAAAGAATTTTTACTTTGTTACCTAACGTTTTGCACAATATTTAATTAAACATTGCTCTGATGAATAAAAATAAAAAAAATTGATATTTTGATTTTATGCTAATTCAAATTTTTTTTCAGACAACATGGGGAGCTAAGCCAGGCCTGATTGGTATTTTGAGCACACTTGGTTTATTCAAAAAGTTTCCTCAGCAGTGTGACAACCTACTGGACAACGAGAACGTTGTGAAATCACTTCGAAATGGCAAATTTGACGTCTACGTTATCCATCAATTCGATCTTTGTTCAATCGGAATGCCGCATTTGCTCGGGATCAAGGGTGTGGCTCATTTCTCGACAGGGTTTTTGCTAGACCATCATACCTGGTTTTCCGGCGCGCCATACCCAACTGCTGTGCTCCCGTCATCGATGAACAACGTCCTGGATCGTATGGACTTTAAAACCAGATTCATGAATACCGCTATGTGGGCTTTCACCAACGCTTATATTCAACTTGTAGCCCTTCCCGTGTTTAGTCGCCGATATACAGCTCGATTTGGACCTGATTATCCGTCGCTTAACGAACTGACTAATGAAATCCAACTATTTTTCACAAATTCTGATAATTTGATCGATTTTCCTCGTCCGACAATGCCGAATACAATTGATATTGGTGCATTTGTTATGTCAGCTCCTAAAGAGACCTCGCAATTAAATGAGGTATGACAAACTATTTGAGTAATTCATTAACTGATAAAAGTTTTTTAAAACTATTTCCGTTTTATCAGTTGGGGGACTGCAACATTACCTTTATATTCATACAACTAATTTCGACCAATTTTGTTTATGCCTATAATATCGAAAAAGTCTACAAATCATCTTTACCGTGGACCAGACGGGATTTTAGCCCGGGCCCACGGCTTGGCAAGACTATTGCGTAACCAGCCAACATCGATGATCTACGCTAATATCTGCATTGATTGAGCCGCTATATTATTCCGATGCATTTACTCGGCGGAGCGAGCGTTTTACGACCTTCGTCTTCTTAAGCATATCAAAAAATCTTGCCACATAGATGCGTTACTAATCTATTTGGGTTTTGGTAAATATATCTCGCGTATGAACCTCGAGGTAGCATCCGCCGTCTGAAAAAAAAGTTAAAAACAATCTCACAGGCTGTTGGTTTGGGCTGTGTCTACGAAGATGTTCACTGTCTGATGTTTGGTTTGAGGTTGCGTTGAATAACGAATACCTCAGTCTCATATTAGCCATTGCGAGCAAACGATACAGATGTGCTAATGCATTTACAACTTTTCTTGAATAACACTAATTTAATGGAAATTTAAAATTCTATTAGAATTTAATCTTTATATATCTTTATGATTTTGTCGAAATTTAGTTTTTATTCTATAAAAAAATACTTAAATTTTAGGGCAATCGTGTTTTAAAAACACGCGAATGTTATAAGCGAGTCCTGAATTCATTAAATGCCGTTATATAATTACATAACTGCCAACAGGTAGCCAAAATTACGATTACGACTTGGTTGAGTCGCAAAATTAGATATTTTTTGAATGATGCACGATACTTGATGCTTCGCACCGACCGTTGGGTTTATATAATTTGGGGTCGTAAATTCAACATGAAGCCTGCTATATTGTGATCTATGTTTCTATAATTCTGATCGTTAATATTTGTGAGCCTATACCTTGGTACTCAATACTTTGATATATAAATTCATCGTTTATCAATTCATAACCGTAGAATAAACCACATAGCAAAAACTTAATCAGATTTTTAGTGCTGTGGCAGACCCATAGTTATTTTATCCGTTAGGAGCATCATTTATTTGCTTGGAACAAAAAACAACACCAAATGTAAAAAATTAAGGTGCCGGTGTAAGTTGAACCGCACCTTCTTTACTGGAAGGACGGGACAGCGCTCCAGACCACTCGACCAAGCTTTAACAAACGTGTCCCGCATTCCATTGCGGGTCATTTGAAGTGTGGTGGGAGGAGTCTCCCAGAACAGGTTTAAAACGCTGCAGATATTCTATTCGTAGTTATTTAGAGCGGGTAGAAAGTAATTTTCAGCAATAGACCGGACCAACGTGGCAGAAATGAAACGCGGAAAGCTAGCTACCCGAACTTCACGGTTAGATCCCTAAAACCATTACAAAACCACTACATTTTGGAAAGACAACTTGGATCATCCTTTATATCCTAGCCCATGCGTCTTTCTAATTTGTTCAACCACCGAAAAAATCATAATAAAGATTGTTGGTGCAGTTGTTTAGCTTACTCATAGGTTACGCATCAGCAGAGGAACAATTAACCCAACGGTGAAAAGGTATTCTTTAACAAAAGGGTCAAGTTTAAATAATAATACAACTGCAAGTTGTTTAGTGAAAACTAAGCGTCATTATCATAAGGTGATCGTGAACCACAGATAGATTTGTTTAATCGTTTTATCAACCGCTGAATAATGTAACCTACGTGGTCCTAGGGGTGTTTAGTCCCACCGTAGGTTACACACAGCTACGACAATGCGAACACCAAGGGATATACTATTTTGTGAGCTTAATCCGAAGGCCTTAATGTGTAGCACTTATAATGAATACAGTTTATTTCCACACTACGACAAATTACAATTTTTACACAAACGTTTAAACAAATAAACGGCTGAACCGTACTCACCTTGATTGCACAGCTTCTGACGCCGACTGAGGCCCTGATCTAACTGCGCAACCGCTTAAATACCCGAGCTAGAGGTTAATTCCCAATTTTCTCCTTATTGATTTCTCTAAGCGATCGAAATTACATAATAAGTTTTCCAAGTTTTAATCTGGTTCCACTCCACTAAAATTCCCTCTTAAACCTAAGTGAATTTTAGTCGTTAGAGAGTAAGTTTTTATAGATTTCCCCGAATTTTTAAGTATAAACAAATTTTAGGATTTTAGTCGAAAATCCAGCAGATACAAATACA
>JASANE010027557.1:0-24341 GCA_030248225.1 Trileptium ribeirensis
GTACTTGGTAAGATTACGTACTGCTTAATAGTCGCCTGCATACAGTAGGAGGTCACACTGGTGAAAATATCTGAATCACTCTGAAAGGCAAGGCTTCCACTTGAATTCATAATAGGATATCGACACATAAGACACAGAAATTTTGGAAGGAGCGGGCATCACCCATGGAACCATCACCCATGGACCATCACCCATAGGACTCTTTGGTAAACTTATCAACTAAAAGTCGCCTGCATACCGTAGGAGGTCACACTGGTGAAAATATCTGAATCACTCTGAAAGGCAAGGCTGCCAGTTGAATGCATAATAGGATATCTACACATAAGACACAGAAATTTCGTAAGGAGTGGGGAGCATCACCCATGGAACCATCACCCAAGGACCATCACCCATGGGACACTTTGGTAAACTAATCTCCTAATAGTCGCCAGCATACAGTAGAAGTTCACACTGGTGAAAATATCTGAATCACTCTGAAAGGCAAGGCTTCCATTTGAATTAGTAATAGGATATCGACACATAAGACACAGAAATTTCGGAAGGAGTGGGGAGCATCACCCATGGAACCATCACCCATGGACCATCACCCATGGGACTCATTTATAAACTTATCCCCTAATAGTCGCCTGCATACAGTAGGAGGTCACACTGGTGAAAATATCTGAATCACTCTGAAAGGCAAGGCTTCCATTTGAATTCATAATAGGATATCGACACATAAGACACAGAAATTTCGGAAGGAGTGGGGAGCATCACCCATGGAACCATCACCCATGGACCATCACCCATGGGACTCTTTGGTAAACTTATCCCCTAATAGTCGCCTGCATACAGTAGGAGGTCACACTGGTGAAAATATCTGAATCACTCTGAAAGGCAAGGCTTCCATTTGAATTCATAATAGGATATCGACACATAAGACACAGAAATTTCGGAAGGAGTGGGGAGCATCACCCATGGAACCATCACCCATGGACCATCACCCATGGGACTCTTTGGTAAACTTATCCCCTAATAGTCGCCTGCATACAGTAGGAGGTCACACTGGTGAAAATATCTGAATCACTCTGAAAGGCAAGGCTTCCATTTGAATTCATAATAGGATATCGACACATAAGACACAGAAATTTCGGAAGGAGTGGGGAGCATCACCCATGGAACCATCACCCATGGACCATCACCCATGGGAAGAAAAAAAAAAAAAAAAAAAAAATATGACAAAAGACAAAAATGAAGAGAACAACCAAACCAACCCCACTCTTTGGTAAACTTATCCCCTAATAGTCGCCTGCATACAGTAGGAGGTCACACTGGTGAAAATATCTGAATCACTCTGAAAGGCAAGGCTTCCATTTGAATTCATAATAGGATATCGACACATAAGACACAGAAATTTCGGAAGGAGTGGGGAGCATCACCCATGGAACCATCACCCATGGACCATCACCCATAGGACTCTTTGGTAAACTTATCCCCTAATAGTCGCCTGCATACAGTAGGAGGTCACACTGGTGAAAATATCTGAATCACTCTGAAAGGCAAGGCTTCCATTTGAATTCATAATAGGATATCGACACATAAGACACAGAAATTTCGGAAGGAGTGGGGAGCATCACCCATGGAACCATCACCCATGGACCATCACCCATAGGACTCTTTGGTAAACTTATCCCCTAATAGTCGCCTGCATACAGTAGGAGGTCACACTGGTGAAAATATCTGAATCACTCTGAAAGGCAAGGCTTCCATTTGAATTCATAATAGGATATCGACACATAAGACACAGAAATTTCGGAAGGAGTGGGGAGCATCACCCATGGAACCATCACCCATGGACCATCACCCATGGGACTCTTTGGTAAACTTATCCCCTAATAGTCGCCTGCATACAGTAGGAGGTCACACTGGTGAAAATATCTGAATCACTCTGAAATGCAAAGGCTTCCATTTGAATTCATAATAGGATATCGACACATAAGACACAGAAATTTCGGAAGGAGTGGGTAGCATCACCCTTGGAACCATCACCCATGGACCATCACCCATGGGTCTGACTCTTCTGGTAAACTTAAAAAAAAAAAAAATTCACCAGTCCCAATAGTCGCCTGCATACAGTAGGAGGTCACACTGGTGAAAATATCTGAATCACCTCTGAAAGGCAAGGCTTCCATTTGAATTCATAATAGGATATCGACACATAAGACACAGAAATTTCGGAAGGAGTGGGGAGCATCACCCATGGAACCATCACCCAAGGACCATCACCCAGGGGACTCTATGGTAGACTTATCCCCTCATAGTCGCCTGCATACAGTAGGAGGTCACACTGGTGAAAATATCTGAATCACTCTGAAAGGCAAGGCTTCCATTTGAATTCATAATAGGATATCGACACATAAGACACAGAAATTTCGGAAGGAGTGGGGAGCATCACCCATGGAACCATCACCCATGGACCATCACCCATGGGACTCTTTGCTAAACTTATCCCCTAATAGTCGCCTGCATACAGTAGGAGGTCACACTGGTGAAAATATCTGAATCACTCTGAAAGGCAAGGCTTCCATTTGAATTCATAATAGGATATCGACACATAAGACACAGAAATTTCGGAAGGAGTGGGGAGCATCACCCATGGAACCATCACCCATGGACCATCACCCATGGGACTCTTTGGTAAACTTATCCCCTAATAGTCGCCTGCATACAGTAGGAGGTCACACTGGTGAAAATATCTGAATCACTCTGAAATGCAAAGGCTTCCATTTGAATTCATAATAGGATATCGACACATAAGACACAGAAATTTCGGAAGGAGTGGGGAGCATCACCCATGGAATCATCACCCATGGACCATCACCCATGGGACTCTTTGGTAAACTTATCCCCTAATAGTCGCCTGCATACAGTAGGAGGTCACACTGGTGAAAATATCTGAATCACTCTGAAAGGCAAGGCTTCCATTTGATTTCATAATTTGGAGCAAGTATTTGACATATTTTGTCAAAATAAAATTTAAATATAAATTTAAAGTCATACTTTTTACTTTAGCATTGAAGACATAAGACATGCCTTTGCCATACAAGTTTATAGCAATAACATAATTATATGACCACTGCACAAGTAGAGAAAAAGAAAATCGCTTACAGTATGAAACATATATTGATATTTTTAAGATTTATACCCTTATGGGATGAGATAGACCATTTTCACGTTATCTACTAAGGGTTAGTTTACTTTCATTTGGGATTAGCTAATTTAGCTGTAAAATTCCTTTGTAAATCACGGTTAGGTGCTCTTAAGTCGAGACACCAAGTATTCGGTAGTGGCCAAAAATTTGTTGGAGAAAACCTAAGCAAGGTTTCAGCCGACAAAAATTTAGGCAGCACTTTTGAGCTTTTGAATTACGGATTTTGCGGAAAATCATATTCCAAAGACTCCGAACAATTATTAACCTCAAAAACAGCGCTCGCCTGTGCTCCTAAAACCGACCGTAACTGTCTGATAGGATTGAAAAACAAATATAGTAGTAATATTCGGAGAAACTTAATACACAAGATAAATTTAAATAAACAATACACAACACGTACTCTGGGCTCATCGACCACTACCAATACTATGATAAAACCCTAACCTCTTTGAATAAATTTCATAACATCCCAGGCGGATCCTAAATCTTATACGACTGGTCCAGATTTTCAAAATTTCAAGAAACACCGATTCCTGTTCTAAAAGAATTTTAGATGCTGCTCCGGATAGATAAAACGATCACTCGTATCCCTAATAAATGCAATTATAGAATCTAAAGAGAGAGCATAGATTTTTTGACCACAGCCGCAAAAGGCTTTTAGAACTTCGAGTGCTCGAAACACGTTAGGATTATCAGGAGTTCATGATGCCTCCTCGAAGAAAAGAGTAACACTCATGGCAGACTACCTTATATACTGTGTGGGATGACACGGTCCACTTCTGGGTCGTTTTATGTTTTGGTTCGAAGAACTTGGAATAAAAGTTGGGTAAAGCGGACAGGACAGAAGTTAGACACATAAGACAAAAATAGGATTTTTTGGAAGGGAGCGGGCGGGGCAAGACGAAAGTAGGGGTACAAGATTAGAGTTAGGGATGAAGAGGCCAAAAGTAGAAAACTAGTCACCTCACCCCGAACAGCGGGACATATGACACCCAAAATGGACCGCGTCATCCCACAGCGTATATAATGGAGTATGACATGGAGTGTCACACTCTTCTTCAAGGGGTTATCATAAATCCTTGAAATTATTATTAAATTTTTAAGCTGCAAAAGCTATAGTTTAGAATATTTTCCACAATAAAGCGACTAAAACCGATACTAATAATTTTTTATCGTAATATGAAATGTACTGTACTGACTGATTTTTAACGATTCTCTCACACTGTCTCAAACTGGAGCTAATTTTCACACAATCAGTTTTACTACATAACTAGAAAACATTAAGATCCGACGTTTTTTAAAAATATTTGCTTCTTTACACAACGGCAGCGTTGGATATATTGGTTTTAATATAAACAAGAGCTCATTTCTTTAATTCTTATTCTTGAAAAAGTATCATGAACTGTTCATCTGAAGGAATTAAGGTTTTTTGAAATAATTCTGATAAAATGTGGGGCCGAAGTATAATGCATGCCATGCCGTTTTCGATATACTAAGCCTAAGACTTAGTCTTAGGCTAAGCTAAGCTTATATGAGCCATAAACTAAGTCTAAATCTATGCCGGGGACTACCGCCCCCTGAACCCACCGCTCTAAGCTGTTATTTTTTCTAACGTTATAACGTGCGGCCCCTAAACTTGACATGGGCAAAAAGAAATGGTGTAAAAAATTTCCGGTCGTTGGTTCACAGTGTCTTTGTGAATTATCTCGCGGAATTATCTTGCCGTAACAACTAATTAGAATCAGACACGGACAGCGTCGTGATCCAATTACTGCAGCTGGATGCAAAATTAATGGATGCCGCAAATTACTTGCTTCGTGCTAAAAATTCAGCGTAAAATATAAGATATATGATATTATGTCGTATTTACATATTTTTTGTGTATTTATCTTTGTCCTGTAAAAGCTGCATATATCATGTAGAATATAAAAAATGAAAATTCCGCACTGTATATAGCAAAGAGGGGTAGGCGACCGCTTAACAACTTCTTCACGGCGCACGATTATAACAGAGAGGGGGGAGGGAGACGCGCCGCGCGGACCGATCGTTTTCCGCATGAAAAAGAAAAATCCGGACCCCCTACCAGCAAAGTGGTATCGGCAACCGTTTAACCATTTCCTGGCCCCCGGCAAAGGTTGAAGGGTAAGGGGGGCGCGGAGCGACGCCCCACAACCTCACAATCTCCCGTTTTCGCCTGCCCACTACCCCAAACCCCGAGGTGAAGAAGGAATGGCCTAATGCATCATTTACGATAAGATGCGTGCGCCAGGGCCAAATTATGTCACGCGTCCAACTCAACTAGTTCGGGTGAACTATAGCTTAGTTGGACTACTATGGTACATTTTTATAGCTTAGCTAGTCTTAATGTGACAAACAGGGAGCTTAGCTAGGCTCTGCGTGACAAACGGAGCGTCCGGCTGAACTGTCAATTGAGAAATTTTATTTAGTATTGTGCTTAGTGTAATAGCATTTTGTTCTATAGTATTTTCACATTAATTCTAAGTTATATATTTGTTTTAATATATACAATTAACGTTTTAAGCTGTATGCCGCTTTTGGGGCATTATTTAGATACGTATAATAAAACGTAATGTTCGCGGACTAAATAGTCTCTGGCTTAAGTTATAGGGCTCAGCTGAACGCCTCGTGACAAAAGCACAGTCCGGCTCGACACTCGATGACAAATGCATAGCCTAGCTAGGCTATTCAAAATTTTAATAGTCGAACTGGATTGTATGCGTGACATAGTAGGTATCCCATTTAAACGCTTTAAACGCGTGACATAATTAGGACCATGCGCACGCATCTTATTGTAAATAATGCATAAGTACCTAGGGACACATACAACAAAAAAAACAGCACAGCCGCCCGCCAGCCCCCCTCCCCCGCCCCCCCCTCCGCCCCCCCCCCCCCCCCCCCTCCCCCCCCCCCCCCCCCCCCATAGGTCTCCAATGATCATTGACCTATAGGGCAACATGGTCCGCGGGAGCGGCGAGGGGGAGGGGCAGGAAGAGCTGAAGCAGGCTTACCCAATAATTTTCCCAAAGTTACCCTAATGTTTCCTCATAATTTTCTCTATTTGTGCGCAGTATTCCTCATAATTTTGAAATATTGCTCCTAACTGCAAAACTTTCTCACGCACCTTATCGCTGCGGGTGAGGATCAGAGCGAAGCCTCAGTGGGAAGGTATAGATATATTAGTCATGTCCATACATCCCATTAAAATGAACACACATGACAGAATCAAACAGAAATTGAAACTTTAACAATTTTTGACAACAATTTCACTGCGACCTGAAACATTAAAGAAACCCCGTCCCACGTTATGTTGGATTAAATTCATTGCCGAAACAGCCCAAGTAATCGTGTTATGTTATAACGTTAGAAAAAGGAACAGAATAGAACGGTGATGTGGGGGAGACTTAGTGTATGTCTCATATAAGGACCTAAGCTTAGGCTAACGTTTATGCTTATTATATCCACAACGGCATGTTCTGCATTATAGTTTCGCCCCTCAGGGTTACTTTGGACTCATAAATGATATTAAACGGCATATAAATAATTTTAACGCTCCGTAACCCAGGTTCGAACAGCAGTGCATATCGCAGCATTTCACACAAAAAGTAGTGGCAGCTAAATGCTGTCGTGACAGAAACATATAGCTAAAAAGGATCACATATATAATAGTTGACAGCCGTGTTTTTCACTGTATTGCATGAAATGAGCTATTGTAATGGTAGTCATAGTTGCCTTTCATACTATTAGTAATGTCACACAATGTTTTTTAAACGCAATTTTTAGTTGAAAAACTTAAAAGACCGATCTATCTTTAGGATAAAGCTTTTAAAGTGAGTTGAACTGTTTGCAGATTGCCCATATACTAAACCGTTATCTATAGTGACAGTTGGTCGTCAACTATTATCATAGTTCCTAGATGACATTTTGCACAGTTCGCAGAAATATGTGTCTTATATGCAAAACGATTTTTTTTCGCATTTTAAAAGCGATATGTACTCCTAATAGCTTGATTTGAATAACTATGTCACATCATCAAGTTGCTGGAAAGCTTTGACAAAACTGCTATCTAATCATGATTATGTATACGAAATTGCCCAACGTAAGCTGTATACAAAACTGTAATGCATGCCACGCCGTTCTCAATATGCTAAACCTAAGCCTTAGCCTAAGCTTAGGTCCTTATCTAAGACATACGCTAAGCCTACGCCTAAAAACGGGAGGCTACCGCGCCGAACCTCCGCTGTAAGCTGCTTTAACGATATAACGTAATGCATCAATTCATAGTATTTATTTTTATAGTAGAAAATTGGGTAATCCATTACGTATTACATCACGTAGCCACCGACACAAAATATTTTTGTATTTTATATCTGTCAAACGTTTCCTCAGACTGTCTTTGCTTTCCAATCCGACAGTTCAAGGCTCTAATCATCTAATAAGCTAAAGTGATATTCAAACATTTGAAAATCTAAACTTCATATATTATATATTTTTATTGGGTTATTAGCATATTTTAAAATGATATGTTTTAAAGGATCATTTTATAAATGTGATAAATTATTAATTCTCGAAGATTCATAGTATTATGTCAGTGAAAAAATATAAACAAAGCCGTATTTTGGTTGTAAAATTGATAGCATCCAGATATGGTTTAGCAAACATTAAATAAATGATTAAATAATTATATATTATATAAAATTATAATACTATTATATATTTCAGAGATATAATTTTTTATATTTTTATAAATAAATCTTGAATCTTTAAATGTATACGAGCCTCGCTTTGATTTATTTCGGCCGATTCTTATTCCATTTGGTCTAAGTTAAGTATAGCGCCAAAAATGTCGTTTCAAATCAAATTCCCGAAACAGTCCCCCTTCTAGGGTTTCCTCTTTCAAATATCAAATTATATATATAAAGTAAAAATACCGTCAAACATAATAATTGAAAACCAGTTCAAATGGGTCCCCTTGCAGGGTGACAGTTAACATTGTTTTTAACATCGTTCAGGCTTTGTACCTTATAAATAAATAAATCTGATATTCAAACAACATCTTTTATTCTCAAAAAAAAATTGGGGTTGTTTTAAATTTAATGTTTTATTTGACTCTCGCATCGTTTCGGAAAAAATCTATTTCACAACGCAGATTTAAATTATCTGTTATTTTGATTTGACATGAATTAAAAGGACATGAAATTGCAAACATCTTTATGGAAATATCTTCTTGTAGCAGGTTCGACATTTTGAAAAAATCACAAAACAGCTATTTACTGAAATAGCTAGTTGAAACGTATACAAATAGAAGAAATGGCATCAACAAGCTATTCGATAAATAATAATTAATGAAATCTTAATTAATAATTAATCAATTAATAATTAATTAAACTGTTGCTAAATTATATTTTTAAATAGACGTAAAACTTTAGTTAAAGGATTGCCGGGTGTGAGGGTTTTGATAACCATTAAACATGCGTCAGATATCGGCGCCAACTTGTAAGTTCAAAAGAGTTACCAACACTGAAAACATTCTAAAAACGATTATCAGTCGACTGTCTCATAAACATCTAATCGCGTTACCAAGTCAGCCGATCCTAAATTCCTTTAGTGTTCGTTCTATAGTCTCACACCATTTACTGCTGGCAAAAACGCGGATTAAAAAAGTAGAAAATTTGATACAGTTCGTAAAAGTTCATAAAGTTAGATAGAAACTCAACGTACGGCTCTGACAATTCAAACGAATTTTTTTATCAGTTTCAGTGAATTATATCTTCTGGCGAATAATATATGACTTTTGTTACATAACTGGGGCCTACAGCGTATATAATTGTGCATTTTATTATTTCCCCAAGAATCTGAATTTGATAATTAAGCCCAATTTTAACGCTAGTTGGAAATTCGCTGACCTAAAGGTGCTTGTCATGAATATTGGTACACCTGACAAAAACGTTCAAAAATAAGAAACATTCGTAGCATTTCGAAATTATATATACATAACAATTTCATATATATATAGTTATGTTTACTTTGCATATAGTTGTTTTATTATAAAATTAACAAAAAATATATTGAAAGTAAATCTCAAGTCTGAATTGATTTTTAAGGTCACTACACGAATCAATTGTTCGGCGTCTCTAATGAATCAAACAGATAATGTCTACCGCAATATATCATTGTTCAAACAATGTCAAGGTAAACATACAAATAGAATGGGTTAAAGTTTTTTATTATAACAAATAATTATTACATATTATAAAGATAGTATCAGGGGTGTCGCGGGGGGACTTGCAGGCCCCCCTCGCTTTTTGGTCACAAGCTTGAAAAATTAACAGATGAGATTATCATAAAATGGATGTAAACGACTGATCCATTATCCTGTTTTCGTACCATCCACATTTTAAGAGCTTGGGACGCTTTGTATATTATGGTGTCCGTTCAGGCCAGTGGCTTCACTGGTAGAGCGTTCGACTATCGATCGTAGAGTCATGTACCCAAAACATGGCCAGGCTGAACCCTCCTTCCATCTTTCGTTAATCCAGAAATTGAGTAGCATAAAATGGCCGACTGCTTGGACTAGGACACCACTTGTGGCTCCAGATACCACTGTGGACCTTGTACGTGCTGAAAAGTTGTGGAAACGGATACCCGCGCAGCCTCCGCTGTCCACAGGGCACATTTTCATTTAATTTCATCAATATATAGCGTGGAATATAAATAAATAAATAAATAAATAAATAAATAAATAAATAAATAAATAAATAAATAAATAAATAAATAAATAAATAAATAAATAAATAAATAAAAAAATAAATAAATAAATAAATAAATAAATAAATAAATAAATAAATAAATAAATAAACAAATAAATAAATAAATAAATAAATAAATAAATAAATAAATAAATAAATAAATAAATAAATAAATAAATAAATAAATAAATAAATAAATAAATAAATAAATAAATAAATAAATAAATAAATAAATAAATAAATATACATAAACATTTATCATATGCATGCATATATTATACAAATTTGTTTATATTATGCAGGGTTACATTCTTAAACCTCTAATTACGGAATTACAAAGTATTTTGTTCGCTTGGTTAAAAATCTTTAAAATCGTATAGGTAAAAATAGCAAACAACAGAAATTTAGCAACATGTTGTTAATGTGATTTATGGGTTGTCAATGAATAATAGTGAGAAGCAGCCTGATTTTCAAGCTCCAGCTCGGCTCGGCTTGGTTCTATCTGAAACATTTGCGGCTCTTCTTGGCACAGACTGATTTTAGGCTCTGGCACGGCTCGCCTCTTCATGAACCTTGCTTGGCTCTTCTTGGCACACACAGACTGATTTTAGGGTCTGGCTCGGCTCGGCTCTACATGAACCTTGTCCGGCTCATCTCGGCACACAGACTGATTATAGACTCTGGCTCGGCTTGGCACTACGTGAAACTTGTCCGGCTCTTCTTGGTACACACAGACTGATTTTAGGCTCTGGCTCGGCTCGGCTCTACATGAACCTTGTCCGGCCCTTCTTGGTACACAGACTGATCTTAGGCACTGGCTCGGCTCGACTCTTCATGAACCTTGCCCGGCTCATCTCGGCACACAGACTGATTTTAGGCTCTAGCTCGGCTCGGCTCTACATGAACCTTGTCCGGCCCTTCTTGGTACAGACAGACTCATCTTAGGCACTGGCTCGGCTCGACTCTTCATGAACCTTGCCCGGCCCATCTCGGCACACAGACTGATTTTAGGCTCTGGCACGGCTCGCCTCTTCATGAACCTTGCCCGGCTCTTCTTGGCACACACAGACTGATTTTAGGCTCTGGCTCGGCTCTACATGAACCTTGTCCGGCTCATCTCGGCACACAGACTGATTTTAGACTCTGGCTCGGCTTGGCACTACATGAACCTTGTCCGGCTCTTCTTGGTACACACAGACTGATTTTAGGCTCTGGCTCGGCTCGGCTCTACATGAACCTTGTCCGGCCCTTCTTGGTACACACAGACTGATCTTAGGCACTGGCTCGGCTCGACTCTTCATGAACCTTGCCCGGCTCATCTCGGCACACAGACTGATTTTAGGCTCTAGCTCGGCTCGGCTCTACATGAACCTTGTCCGGCCCTTCTTGGTACAGACAGACTGATCTTAGGCACTGGCTCGGCTCGACTCTTCATGAACCTTGCCCGGCCCATCTCGGCACAAAGACTGATTTTAGGCTCTGGCACGGCTCCCCTCTGCATGAACCTTGCCCGGCTCTTCTTGGCACACACAGACTGATTTTAGGCTCTGGCTCGGCTCTACATGAACCTTGTCCGGCTCATCTCGGCACACAGACTGATTTTAGACTCTGGCTCGGCTTGGCACTACATGAACCTTGTCCGGCTCTTCTTGGTACACACAGACTGATTTTAGGCTCTGGCTCGGCTCGGCTCTACATGAACCTTGTCCGGCCCTTCCTGGTACACACAGACTGATCTTAGGCACTGGCTCGGCTCGACTCTTCATGAACCTTGCCCGGCCCATCTCGGCACACAGACTGATTTTAGGCTCTGGCACGGCTCGCCTCTTCATGAACCTTGCCCGGCTCTTCTTGGCACACACAGA
This sequence comes from Trileptium ribeirensis, assembly GCA_030248225.1. Taxonomy (NCBI): domain Eukaryota; kingdom Metazoa; phylum Nematoda; class Enoplea; order Enoplida; family Thoracostomopsidae; genus Trileptium; species Trileptium ribeirensis. The sequence goes on from JASANE010027557.1 coordinate 11,823, forward strand.
CTGATTTTAGGCTCTGGCTCGGCTCGGCTCTACATGAACCTTGTCCGGCTCATCTCGGCACACAGACTGATTTTAGACTCTGGCTCGGCTCGGCTCTACATGAACCTTGTCCGGCCCTTCTTGGTACACACAGACTGATCTTAGGCACTGGCTCGGCTCGACTCTTCATGAACTTTGCCCGGCCCATCTCGGCACACAGACTGATTTTAGGCTCTGGCACGGCTCGCCTCTTCATGAACCTTGCCCGGCTCTTCTTGGCACATACAGACTGATTTTAGGCTCTGGCTCGGCTCTACATGAACCTTGTCCGGCTCATCTCGGCACACAGACTGATTTTAGACTCTGGCTCGGCTTGGCACTACATGAACCTTGTCCGGCCCTTCTTGGTACACAGACTGATTTTAGGCTCTGGCTCGGCTCGGCTCTACATGAACATTGTCCGGCCCTTCTTGGTACACAGACTGATCTTAGGCACTGGCTCGGCTCGACTCTTCATGAACCTTGCCCGGCTCATCTCGGCACACAGACTGATTTTAGGCTCTAGCTCGGCTCGGCTCTACATGAACCTTGTCCGGCCCTTCTTGGTACACACAGACTGATCTTAGGCACTGGCTCGGCTCGACTCTTCATGAACCTTGCCCGGCTCATCTCGGCACACAGACTGATTTTAGGCTCTAGCTCGGCTCGGCTCTACATGAACCTTGTCCGGCCCTTCTTGGTACACACAGACCGATCTTAGGCACTGGCTCGGCTCGACTCTTCATGAACCTTGCCCGGCACATCTCGGCACACAGACTGATTTTAGGCTCTGGCTCGGCTTGGCTCTACATGAACCTTGTCCTCTCTTCTTGGTACACACAGACTGATTTTATGCTCTAGCTCGGCTCTTCCTGAACCTTGTCCGGTTCGGCTCTGGTCGGTTTGCCCAATGGAGAGTAGGACTTCGACTGTTAGGCTCCTGACAATAAAAGTTTGTGATTCAATAATATCTTAGAGGAAACATAATATACAAGCCAACAAAAGAACTATGTATATAGCTGAGTTTAGAGCTTTTATAAGCTGAATCGAGGTTCTCTCGGCTGGTCTTGCTGCTGGATGACTAGTCGTATGTATGAGCCAGGTTGTTTCAAAATTCATGTTGTGCTAAAACGTGTGTTTTTTTGAAATTTAGGTGTGTTTTTTGACATTTAGGTGTGTTTTTGACATTCACCTCTGTTTTTTAATTAACCCGGAAATACCCTGTTTAGCGTTACAGGGAAGGTCAAGTAATGATAATTAACCGGCTACTAGCAATTTTATATTAATGCATGCATTATATATTTATACAATGGGCCAATCAGTTATATTTAGCACTGATTTTTTCATATTTCAGAATTTATAGAGTTAGGTTCCACAGTTATAAACATGGTCAGTTTATAAGCATTCAGCGTTTAAAAATTTTGGTTTTTGTAGCCTTTTCATTAAACAGTTCAGGTGTGCTAAATTTTGTGTTTTTTGAAACTTAGGTGTGTTTTTTGAAATTTCGCTGTGTTTTTGTACTAAGAAAAACACAAAAAACCATGGTATGAGCTGTTATAATTATGTTTGTTGCCTCAGAAAAGAAATTTTAAGAGCCTACTCCAGTTTTTCCAGACAAAATCCGTCTACCTGGTGTAGACAAAACGATTTATCAGAAGTGTGGATAAAAATGAAAGTTACATGAAACCCTGATCCAAAGGTGTCTATAGAGCGGACCATTGGGGCATGCCCTCAATGGTGTTGAAGCCAAAAAAATCTTTAGGATCAAAACGCTTGATGCAGCTTAAAATGGATACATGTGCCCCAGTTTCGCGAAAATTTTTCCCAATTTTTGATACCTTATGTTAACTTTTAACAACATTTCCACATGAAGTTTTGGGGAGTTCCGCAAAATTTTGCAAGCGCCTTATGCGCCGAGAGGGGTGCGGAAGAGTGCAGATTAAGAGGATAAATACGGCACAGGGATTCCGTTCCGTATAGGTGAACCCCCGAGCTCCATATGCGCCATATGTTTGGGTTTGCTGAGCCCCAGGAGGACCGGGTTACCACCAAGGGGGATCGGCGTCGCCCCGAGAAGGGGATTCGAGCTTTAGGGGTAACCCCTCTCCACCTACCCGCTTTATGTGGCATGCCGTGAACATGGCTCCCCAAATCGTCCACCCGGGATACGGCTATGCCGTGGTCTAAAACTGCAGCTATAGCCAAATTTAGCACCTTACTTTATTGTGAAAACTTAAAAGTCCCGCAGTACCTACTAGACTAACAAATGAAAACTAAAGTTAATGCAAGCTGTCGCTTTACTAGAAAGAAATATATGTAACTAAATATATATTTTTAATATATTACCAAGAGTCCATTGTGAACCGTTGAAGAAGAGTGGGACACTCATGTCTCGCTACATTATTTATATAAGTTGTGGGAAGAGACGATCTGTTTTGAGTGATGGGAGGGTAGGATAACTGTAGAGGGGCCAGGACAAAAGTTTGAAGAGACAAGAAAAAATCGCAAAACCTACCCCGCTCTAAGCCGAAAAGTGAGACAGAAGACGCAAAAATTACTTATCACATCGTAGAAAATGTAGTGAATATATGAGTTGTCACACTCATGTTAACTTTTATAATGAACTTTCGATATTACGTACACAATTATTAAATACACGGATAAGATATCTCGTTTTTATATTTATTATGCATAAAATATTATTTAATTAAAACCATTTATAATATTTTTAAATTATAAATTGCTACAAGTTTATATTAAATGTTATCTCAAAAACATACATAAAGCGTGTCTGTAGCAAAAAGCATATTTCGATAATCGTGATGTTATCAAAATACATTGGTTAAGTGGCCCATGTCAACTTTGGGGGCCGAAGGATAATGCATGCCATGCCGTTCTCGATATACTAAGCCTTAGTCTTAGCCTAAGCTAAGGTCCCTATATGAGCCATGTACTAAGCCTAAGCCTAAGTCGGGGGGCTCCCACCCCCCGAACCCCCCGCCCTAAGCTGTTCTTTTTCTAACGTTATAACGTCGGTTGTCATGGGCCGGATAAGTTATATAATTTATGTATATAATTAAATTTAGACAAATATATAAATTCCTTCAATAGCTGATACACCTAATGTGGACTCACGCATAATTGCTAGCATTGTGTACATTTTTTTGTAATTATTCCACAATGCGTTCTATTGTATAATTCGGGTTCACAATTTAAGTATTATAATAATTAGAAATTTATAAAATGCCTTTTCCACAGAACGCGTTGCAAGAGCCCTTTAAATGACAATACGGCAGTTTCGCATACAATAATCCTAATATTCTACCGATTTATTCTACCACTCTGTCTGAAACCAATTTTTAAACGTGGGAAACTTTGACTATTTTTGACTCAAAGATATAGCATTTTAGCGCCTTGCGGTATCTAGTATTGTAGTGCTATAAAATTGTAATAAAAATGATAGTAAAAATTAAACCAACATGTTTAACTGAAAGAATTCGCTTTTTGGGGATATTTTTTTAAACTTTCGGCTAGAGCTAGAATACGGTTGTTCTGTGAACAAGTAGCTACCGATGACTCGATTCCCAGCGTTTTAAATCTAGCAAGAGTTATAACCTAAAAGGTTACCCAAGATGTCGACCAAACTTAAAGTCTCTTATTTGTGCCAGTTTTGTGAAATTTTGAAGCGAAACAAGGTAAACCAATGGTGAATTCAAATATCTGACTTCTTCTGCCTATAAAATAAATTGGTAATATGGTAAAACCAGGCACATAGAAGTGAAAGGTTATATACGACGGCGAATCGTAGGTTTGCAACGTCTCCTATCGACGATCGAAAAAATACGCTATCCATATTGTGACAACGGTCGCAAACGAACGCAGGTCTTGGAAAGGCATGTTGAACACAGAGGTCCCACACAACCATGGGGTTAGGTAGATCAGGTAGATAGACATTACCCATCGCAAGATATCATTTAGAAACGAATAGAAAATCGTTTGGACTGTCGGCATCGTACTTTTCGCTTGGACATAGCCAAATGTTGCAAAGATTACATATATTTTAGCTGCAAACTACTATGATGGGTTATCTCCTTAATTTCACTAAGGCTGGTAGTTTAAACCGAAACTGGTGCATTTTCACAAAATTAGTGCACTAAATTGCAACGATAGCTGGTAATACTCATGAGTGTAAAATCGCATTACAAGCAAGCTTCAATGCCCGCGGTTGAATAATTTAGCAAAAAATATACTAATAGAATCAAACTGTGACGCTACGTATTAATACAAACAAAACTGGGCTAAATTTTAATTACAACACATTTAAAACAATCGGAATAAGCCTAATTTCTCGAAAGATTAACGTTTTCCAAAGCGACAATGAAACACAAACTCAGAGGCCAAATTCAACTCATAATCAAATGCAACATGCTATCCGTACTGGGACGCAGATTCGTGCCATTGCACATAATTTAAAAGTAGAACAAGAATGAATAAATGAAAATAATCTGTATAATCAATATTAAATTAACATAAGTACGAAATTACAATATATGTATTGTATAATAATATATATTTATATGTTTATTTAAGTATAGAAATAACAAAACAACTAATACTGATGAAAAGCAAACCATACTATAACAAAGAATTTCAACTAAAAATTTTTTTACTACTGAAAAGTGTGTACACAGTAGAAAGTGCTAAAATTACATTTACAGACAATAAATCATGAAACTATTAATAAATAAAAATAAAATATTGTTTGTGATATAATAACATAAACAAATAAATAAATAAATAAATAAATAAATACAACAAATAAAAATAAACTAAACATGTTTTATTGTAGAAAGTAAAAAAAATATTCGAAATGTATCGGAACTTTGAACATATATAAAAAATTGAAAAATAATTTAGAATTTCAAACATATATTCAAAAAAGTTGAAAGATGGACACCGTAAACTTCTTACAAGCGGTTATGAACATCGTTTGACAAGATGTCTTGTTGTTTTTCTGCTGTATGGAGTTTATACAGTGTAAGCTTTGTCCATGCACTTCCTCCGCAAAACTTTGAACGGTATGGTTTATGGGATACAATCAGTTAGCGTAAATAGTTTCAAATTTCACTTAACTAACTTTCCCGCCTTTTTAACAGCTGTTCAATTATCGGGTATCGAAGACACCATAGTGTAATATACACCGTGTCTGTGACACCATTGCTTGTGCAGCGTAGTATAACCTTCCGACTACCATACACTGTGGTAGGTCGTGATCATACATGGCGGGCGTTTTACAACGTAAACGTCGCATTATATCTTCTCTGGATTTAGCCAATATGTGTCGACAGAAGAGTAGAAAGGGTTAACCCCTCTAGCCTAATATACCCTCTGAAGCCTCTGCACATCTGTCGCGCGCTCGGTAGTAAAGCAGAAAACTTTAGCTAAAATTGGCAAGCATAGGCTGAAAAGTTGTGGCAAAAATTGTGCTGAAATTGGTAAACATAGAAAAAATTAGGAAGAAATTTTTGCAAATTGGCTTAAATCGGGGGAAATTTATGAGTTCCATAACTATTTCAGAAAATTTATCCCATGTCACTCTGACTAAGTCATCCGTAAAAAGCCAACGGACCTTCGATATTTCAGGCTTATCGTATAAAATTTGAGATGATAACTGAGTTGATACTATAATCAAGACAGTTTTTACAATCGGGTTCGATAAAATAAACAAAAATAATTACACATTCATGACTGTTTCACAGAAATACTAGTTTGCTATTTTATAGCGAATACAAAACTCAACTTATAACGTTTAGTCCTCATAACAGTAGTAGTACTTGTAGTAACAGGGCAAATATTTGTGGTCTTTAAGCCTTTTATAGTTCCAATTTGAATCACACTAGTCATTGATCACCTGTAGTAGATTCGAACCAACGAACCTGGCGTAAAACACACCCCAAAAAAACTACCAAAAGCTTTCGTTTCAATATGAGAACAGCCAGCGGTTATGAACAAAGTTGGCATGCCAACACTATTATATTATATTATATTAGCAGGGGCATATTTTGTGAAACAGCTAACTAACTAAATAAGTAACTAACTAACGATACCTAACTTGAAACACTCCTTGTATAAAGGTAGAACCACGGTTCTAGAGTTGCTATTTCACTTGTTGATCTCAACTGGGCACCAACTGAACTATCAAACTGAAACAACACGTTATTGATCACATAATTGCATAAGCGATTGTATATGATATATATATTGTATTATATTTCGAAATATGACTTTATATAGTTACATATTTGTATATAGAGATTATATATACATTTTTATTATTAATATATCTTTTCGTATTAAGTTTATATTTTTATATCTTTTTACATGTCATATAATTTTTTCAATTTAGTTTATTTATATATATATATATTTATTTATTTTTTTATTTACTTAATTCATTCATTCTCTGTAATTAATACTTCAGGGGTTGTTACATATGATTTTTACGACGCAGTTACTGACTTTTATTTAGAATTGCAACACATTTACATAAAGAGTCTTGTATACAAAGAAAAATATTTGATATAACTTATCAAACTTTAAATACACGGCGTAAGTTTTTTTGTGTCTTAAAATAACTCATTTAAGGTCTTCCCAATGTGTAGTTTCAAAACGTCATTTACGCTATACACAGCGTTTTAAATAGATATTTATTTTAGTTATGTTAGTTGATTGCAGTATGTTTGTTATAGCATGGTATGTGGTTGTGTAATCGAAATTAAAATCATCTGGTCTGGACCCACACATAAACTGAAACTAAAGCTAAGTGGTGCCATGGACCCACACATAAACTGAAACTAAAGCTAAGTGGTGGCATGGACCCACACATAAACTGAAACTAACGCTAAGTGGTGTCATGGACCCACACATAAACTGAAACTAAAGCTAAGTGGTGTCATGGACCCACACATAAACTGAAGCTAAAGCTAAGTGGTGGCATGGACCCACACATAAACTGAAACTAAAGCTATGTGGTGTCATGGACCCACACATAAACTGAGACTAAAGCTAAGTGGTGTCATGGACCCACACATAAACTGAAACTAAAGCTAAGTGGTGGCATGGACCCACACATAAACTGAAACTAAAGCTAAGTGGTGGCATGGACCCACACATAAACTGAAACTAACGCTAAGTGGTGTCATGGACCCACACATAAACTGAAACTAAAGCTAAGTGGTGTCATGGACCCACACATAAACTGAGACTAAAGCTAAGTGGTGGCATGGACCCACACATAAACTGAAACTAAAGCTAAGTGGTGGCATGGACCCATACATAAACTGAAACTAAAGCTAAGTGGTGGCATGGACCCACACATAAACTGAAACTAACGCTAAGTGGTGTCATGGACCCACACATAAACTGAAACTAAAGCTAAGTGGTGTCATGGACCCACACATAAACTGAAACTAAAGCTAAGTGGTGGCATGGAGCCACACATAAACTGAAACTAAAGCTAAGTGGTGTCATGGACCCACACATAAACTGAGACTAAAGCTAAGTGGTGTCAACAATCTGCGAGTACCAACCCTTTTCATATCGTTAAAATGCCCAAAAACAATATGTATATATATTAAAACTATTAAAATTAAAGTTATACTTAAGGTACTTGTGATGATCACGCGATTAGTTGAAATCACAGCCAGACTTGTCGAAACACAGGCCGAGAAGATATGACAGTTGTGACAGCCAACCTCTGTTTACCTTCCGAGCAAGTTCTTATCAATTTTGAGCTGGCTACCTTGTAGCAACGTGGCCTTAGTAACTTGCCTACGAAGATTATTCGTACAATGCTTCTATCATTGCATAGTTCAATCCATACTGGGCGTCAATTCAATTATTTCTTATATCGATATAATAATCGGATAACATATGTTGAAAGCGATTATCAATTGTTTATAAGCAATGTTCACATATGCTGGCCATCAATTGTTTATTCCTTACATTGCTATAATAATCGGATAGCATATGTCATTGCACCGATTGTCCTATGCGTGGCGTGAATTGTTCATTTCTTATGCATCCTTTACGATAAGATGCGTGCGCCAGGGCCAAATTATATCACGTGTCGAAATCAACTAGTTCGGGTGAACTATAGCTTAGCTGGACTACTATGGTACATTTTTGTAGCTTATCTAGTCTTATTGTGACAAATAGGAAGCTTAGCTAGACTCTGCGTGACAAACGGAGCGTCCAGCTGAACTGTCAATTGAGAAACTTTATTTAGTATTGCGTTTAGAGTAAAATCATTTTGTTGTACAGCATTTTCACACTAATTCTAAGTTATATATTTGTTTTAATATGTACAATTAACGTTTTAAGTTGTATGCCGCTTTTGCGCCATTATTTAGATAGGTATAGTAAAATGTAATGTTCGCAGACTAAATAGTCTCTGGCTTAAGTTATAGGGCTCAGCTGAACGCTTCGTCACAAAAGCACAGTCCCGCTCGACACACGATGACAAATGCATAGCTTAACTAGGCTATTCAACATTTTAATAGTCGAGCTGGACTGTATGTGTGACATAGTAGCTAGCCTATTTCAACGCTTGAAATAATTAGGACCATGCGCACGTATCTTATTGTAAATGATGCATTACATCACTATAATAATCTGATAACATATGTAGAAAGCGATTGTCAAATTGTTTATAAGCGTAAATTCACCATTCATTTATTCCATAGTAATAACGTTTTCCATTTTCTAATGCATTTGGCCAATCGTTAACAGATTCAAGCAGCTGAGTACATGTTAATTTCTTTGACACATAACCGTGTTGGTTTGGATCAATTATATTATTGGAACGTAAATAAGACTGTAAACAATTATTAATAATGGACGACTTAATTTTACAACAGTTAGAAAGTAATGATATTGAACTACAATTTAACGCAAGAGATGAATCGCCTTTTTTGTATAATGGAACTATGTCAGCACATAGCCAGCTTCTTGGTAATTGGGCATTTACAAATGGTTCCTCGAAAATATGGGCAAGAAGAAAACAAAGCGAGTTCCTGGCATTTTTAAGAAAGTATTGTGTATAGCCGTCGGGAGAATGGCTATACTTTGATTTCAAACACCCCATAAATTTATGAACAATTTGTGCAGAAAAGGTAACCCAAGACAAGCTATTATCAGAAACAATAGTGGTTTGAACTGTTGGATATTGTTTGGCGTCATCAACAAAAACTGAAGCAAAAGCGCTCGCGAAAATATCTGTGCAACTTTTGTCGTCAAGTAACTAATCCACCGTTTGATGCACGCAAAGCATCAATGCCTGATTTGGATTACAATCTGTCTTTAACGTATCTAAAAAGATCATTACGATTCCCACTGTTAATAACGTTTGTTTCTCAGGCATGTGTAAGACGAGCAATAGCCTTAGAGAATTTTAAACTAAGTTTATTGTAGGCATCCAAATTTGAGGTTAGTTCGCTTATCCTCCATAGCTTTGCTTTTCGTTGAGCAATTTCCTAATGAAATGAGGATACCTAAAACTACCTTTTTTGGAGTCTACTTTTAGTTTAGGTGCAAATTTTTCATCAGCTTCGTTTAGAATCTGTGTAAAGATGTTACACTTCTCCTCTACCGTAAATAAACTGTTCAAAACAATATCCCAATTAACTGAAAACAAATAGTTATTTAGGCTTTGAAAAATCAGTGTTCTTAAAATCGTAAACAAACACAGACTGACTCGCTGTATCACTGTTAATAAATCCTGATAGATGAAAATGAACCAATGCATGATCGGAAAGTTGTTCACCTCTAGTTATGCTTGACACATTCAATGGCGATGTTGTCAACACCAGACCAATGCACTTCTCCAATCGTGTGGCGAATGGTACCATCTGATGTAAGCATAAATCTTGGATCTTGTCCGTAAAGCGACTGTTAATAGAAGTTTTTGGCCAAGAATATAATGTCCAGTTAATATCGGGTAAATTAAAATCACCTAGTATAGTAACAGGACAGGTAACCTCAAACAGACGTTTTATGTAGCTAAACAAACACGCCATATGTGCAGCGTCGCATTGCGGCGGCCTGTATACACATGCCACCCTATGTTTAGTAGGAACAAAAATATCACGTGGTAAAATTTCCAGCGAGTCAAATTCTGGCTCTGAAAAACTGACGACGGTATGCGTTATGTCTTTGTGAACGAAAATAGCTACTCCGCCACATCTGCCTTGGATTCTGTCTTTACGATTAAGCGTATAATTTCCACAGTCAAATAATGAAGAGGGGAATTCGTTACTAAACGATGTTTCACAAATAGCTAAAAGCTGGAATAGTTTGCTGTGCAAAATCTTCCTGTTTTGCTGTATCATCTCAAAACGGCGACAACGCGATGTCAACCTGATCATGAGCAACGTTTGTTTGACGAGCAACAATGGTTTGCCGATGGTTCGAGTAGCTGTTCCTGGGTCAAGCGTGTCATATCAAGCGATTGTCGACACAGCTGCCAGCGTATCAACAATCGGCGCGACTTCAGACGATGCTGGCCGAATCAACGCGTCAAATGCACGTCGACGACACTGAAGAATTACGATGGCACAGCTGTCAATGGCATCATTGGTCAAGCTTCTGTAGCGATCAAAGTGCTCGACAATAATGCGCGCGCAAATTTGTTCGGGACGAGGACTCCAATGCGATCAATATTGGGCGTAGATCTGATCAAGTCGCTGCAACTGACAATCACCGCGCGTGACGAGGCTATCAATACAATCGATTCCACACAAAGGAGCGATGCACTTGGCAACTTCCCGAATCTAACGTCCGAGTCGCTGGGGACGTTTCCGGAGTTCAAGTATCGAATCCTGCTACGTGACGACGCAGTTCCAAAGGTGGTACCTGTATGGACGATCTCAATTGCGCGACGCGATGCAGCAGTTGCGGAGATCCGACGAATGGAGTTACTGGGTATCTGGAGCCCAGTGGACAAGATCGAATAGGTCAATGGATTGGTGACGGTGTGGAAAAAAGATGGCACTGTTCGAATCACCACCGATCTGACGCCGATCAATCGCTACGTGATACCGGACAGGCATCCAATTCCCAACATCGAAGACCTGCTGGGCAAATTATCTGGAGCCCGATGGAAATTGAAGTTGGATTTTAAGCGCGGATATTTTCACATACCGCTTGACGACAACACCCGCAAGCTGAGAACTACAGCAACTCCGATCGGACTGTTCGAATACAACCGTTCTAAAATGGGATTGACCGATTCGACTTCGGTATTCCAAAAGTGCGTGGCAAACGCGCTTAAAACTTGCAACAACACCATATGTTAAATTGACGATATCCTGGTTTATGGCAAGACCAAGGCCGAGCACGACACCGAACTTTTGAAAGTGTTCAAGTGTCTGAACGACCACGATTTCCGTTTGAACGTTCAAAAATGTGAGTTTTGTGTTAGCAAAGTGAAGTTTCTGGGATTTGTTGTAGGCGAGGATGGACAGCTTTCTCAAGATGAGTCAAAGGTTGCTGCAATTCGCGATGTTGCACAACCGACAGACATCAAGCAGGCGCGATCTTTCCTTGGCTTGGTGGGGTTCCACAGCAAATTCCTCCCGAATTTTGCGACGGTGGTTGAACCAATTCGACAACTCACTCGTTCCAATGCGCGATTCAGTTGGGGCCCTCAACAACAGCGCGCATTCAAGGCCATCAAGGCCGCACTGGCCGACAATTTGAAGCTCGCTGTGTTCGACCCGAACGCCGAGACGTTTGTGACAACCGACGCATCCGACGTTGGTATTGGCTGTGTCTCGGATCCAATCCGGTGTCGAGGTTCCGATCTGCCTCATTTCTCACACACTGAGCGAACGAGAGCGAAACTATGCTGTCAACGAGCGCAAAGGATTAGCTTGCGTTTGGGCGTGCGAACGATTGTCGAAGTTCCTTCTCGGACGACCATTCACGTTGCGCACGGACCATTCAGCATTGACGACTCTTCTGCGACAACACACCAGCTCACGAAAATCGCCCAAATTCACGCGCTGGCTGGAGCGTCTTGCCGAGTTCGATTATGCCGTCGAATACAACGAATCACACTGCCGATGCACTGTTGCGACTACCGATTTCACAAGATGGCGACGCGATCGATGACGATTTGACGATCCGTGCTCTGGGTGACGACGCGACCGATCAACCACTGTCTTTCAAACTGTTGGTCAACGAATCAAAGAACGATGTGCGCATTCAAGCGGCGTTACGTGCAATACGTCTCAGTGGCAAGGCTCGAGCGGATGAACTGTCGAAGGTGCTCACAAGCAACAGTTCGATTGAAGCCGAGATTGCTGTCAACGGCGACCTGTTGGTTCGGGGTGATCGAATCGTGGTGGCCGGCTTCGCTTCAACGTGTGTTGATCAAGCGCGCTCACCGTGGTTATCCTGGAATTGGACGGATGAAGCGACTCCTCCGTTCGCGGTATTGGT
>JASANE010027558.1:0-101791 GCA_030248225.1 Trileptium ribeirensis
ACCGATGTCTCCTTGAGCGTGGTACGGGGCCTCTGGGCGAGATCGCGGGGCCTCAAGGGAAGCAACAGTTTACTGTACATATTACTGCAACAACGTCGTTTCTTGCGCTGCCACAGAGTTAAAACTAGTGTCTCGCATTCGAGGATGAAACGGAGCAAAACCGTGGTTTCACTTACAATTTGCCTTAGATTGTGTAAATCTATATATCCATCTTGCTAAGTACCCTTTGCGAATACATAACCAAGCCGATGAACACAGATTATATACTGGAAATTGGGTTCATTATGCCTAAACCCCTAAAAATCTCTGATCAGGCATTAAATATCAAAGGTGGTCTACAAATAACCAGAACTGAGCATTCATCATGTTGAAAACGTATGTATAGACTATTCTTAATTGGCTGTACGCAAGCTACCACAGACGACTATATTCCTGAAATCGTGGTCATTTTCTCATATTTTCCGCCAATTTTACCAAACGAGTAGCATTCGATCATACAGGCTTCGATGATTTGATTCGTTTTTCGATGCGAAGCCTGTGTCGCGATATATGGGCTGTGAAACGCTAGTAGTAAACGTATAAGCTACATTTACCAAAAAGCTGCTGCTCGCGTTCAACTAAAAAGCCCATCGTCATAATTTTTGCTATCCAAATACATCCGCCCTTAGTTAGATAGGTGTTTGAAAGAAATTGTCAGACAAAACGATGTTATATCTTGACGTGGTTACATCATACATGCCGGCGGTCGGGCATGTCAGCGGGGGGGGGTAGAGGCCCCCACAGAGCGGGGGTAGAGGCCCCCTGCGAGGGGGGTCGCGGCCATCCCAGCGGGAGTAACCCATTTGGCCGGCCAAATTTTCCTAGGGCGTTAGTCGTGAGGACTTTTTTTTCGGCCGTGCATTGCAATGAGACATACCGAATTTTGTAGTCAGCCCGCCCAGAGAGACTCAATAATAAACATAGGGCCGTTAGGTATCATTATGGAACACTCAGTTAATGATATAATTAAATGCTGGGGTTCAAGTTTTATTACATTAGAGCGGTTACTGTATATTCAAAGGTACTCACACGAAATTGCGCCGACTGGCTGCCTCTTATAGATATTTAATACCGTTGGTCCATGTTCTACGAATAGATTTTTGATCTGCAAAGCCAAAGCGCCACAAATATTCCCCCTGGAGTGTTAAAATTTGATGTGTGATAATAAGGGTTACATATTTTATAGTGGAGGAAAATATAAACCCGTTGATGAGTAGATCTTCGACTGATCAGTCAAAAAACCTTGAGACATGATATTAAAATAACCGCAATGCGTTTTTTTAATTCCCACGTTTTGACTAGTGACTGCGATTTGTTCGTCGCCATGTGCTTAGTCCAACAGACGCCGGAGGTTATAAAACTTTACAGTATTTAAACCAGTTTAAAGTAGCTTAGCATTTTAGCTGCTTAGCAGTTAAATACTCCGCGCTTGATTAGACATATAAATGGCAGTTTGCTAAACATTCAACAGCATTGATATGTTTTTGTACTTATAACACAAACCTCTAACCTTGGGTGCAAAAGGTTCGTTGCTATTGCTTTGCACCATTATAATTAGCGATATACATTATAGGTTACAGATATACATTGTATCGTATAATTTGCTAAAATGCACATATGAGTAGACAAACAGACAAAGTAGCACATTAATGAACATATACATATCTACGTGTTTTTAGTTGTAAAAAAAGTTAAATCATGATTTAATGTGGTATATTGACGAGCCGTGATACAGAGGTTCAGAACTCACATTCGAATTCCAACTAATCTGCGCACGAAGGACTGTAAACCCTGGGTTGCACCCACTTTAGCTGATGTCTCCCTTTATGACTGTATCTGCCAAATCGTTGTTTTTTACATGCGGAACAACAATTTTCAACCCAACATATCCTTGTGCGACTCCACCATAGATTTTTTAGTCTTGCGAGACTAGTTGTCTCAATTGCTCCGGTTTTCGCTCATATAGTTTTCCTCACAAAATTTAGAGAATACTTATTGGCGAAATTTTGGATATATAAGTATTTTGGTGTGTGGTCTAACCCCGGTGTTGTGCTGTGTAACACTGGTGTTGTATAAATGCAACTCATTAAATCACTAGAAGATTGATGCTATATGTGCACATTTTTTAAATATGTGGCACTTAGTTCTGGAAATCTGTTTGGAGTTTTTTATAGATGTGAGAAAACAATCACTATCACACATAACTTCTTTTAAATATTTTGCACTCTATAAACAAATATTTAATAACGAATGTTATCAGAAAATGCTTCCCAAAATTTGATTTTCGGAATTACTCTCAGTATATAATATATATATAATTTTCAATGTATGTTTAACATCTATCTGGCTTCTCCATTCGCAAAAAAAATTGCCAGGGGCATTAACCGGGGACTCCCTGATTCGGAACTGGGACCGGTAGATTTTATCAGGGTGCGGGTACTGGGGGCAAAATTTATATAAAAATTTTAAACGCTAAAATTGTTGATAAATAGCCTCAGAAACAGTGCAAAAACGTATTTAGTGAGGTTAAAACCAACTTTTAACTCAATTTTTGCTGACATTAGTGGAATTTTAACTTCGAAAAGGTTTGCCATATTTTTATGGCATCTGGGGTGTTTTACGGGGGAAGCCACAAATTTTATCCTTCTACTCCCCCTCCTGCCCACTCCTGCTACCCCATTGAGACCTCGGAGCGTCAGCATGTAGGCTGTGGTTTATTTCTTACGCTGATGCGGATCGAAGTTTGCCGGTTTATATTATTACTGGGTTCTCGCTGATGGGATGCTCATATTTGGTCTCCTTCTGGTTGGTGGAAATGAAACCGCCGGTTCTGCTGCCCACCATTATTTTGGTGGCTCCAGCTGACGAATCGGGGCCCATGGCGCATACTTGGTCACTCTGGTTCACGTATTGATTGCTAAACAGATGGCTTCGCAACAGAATGGGGAGGGGGCATGATTTTCGAGCTTACTAAGATTTCCCAGGTAAATTTTGGTTTAACCCAGGTATTTTAAGATGACACCAAAAATGGCCTTCCTAACAAAAAACGGCTATTGAATTCGGAGATGGAGAAGCCCATGCTTCGGAAGGAAGAATTCTCTCTAGACCGCACTATGGTAAAAAAGATGGGCGTTTGTTTATTTTTTCTCTGTAAACCGGACTTTGTTATCTCAACGTAAACCAATATGGACGTGTGAGGGAGCATACGGAAGTTACAATACTCTAGATGTGCCTTTTGGAGGTTTACATCATGTTATAAATGTACGCAAAAAACGAAAAAAGCGATCAAAAACCCCAGCGACGTGGGGGTACGGTTTCCCCCAGGTAACCTGGGCAAAATTCCCCAAGTAGTTTCAGTTTCTCGCAGATTGGAACAGAGACTCGCAGCTCAAAGTCCCTTGCCCCAGATAAAATTTTGGTGCTGTAGAAAAGTCAGACCAGGAAAGTAAAGGCGAAAGATGATTCATGTTTTTGAAACCTAAACGTGTTGCTACAATTAAACATTCAAAGAAATATGTCGTAAATACAGTCTTGAAATGATGGTTGACGACGAAGCATATCATAACTTGAACAAAAATTACCCCAAACATCAAGAAATTAATATAAAACGAAGTCACCCAACCCGAGGGCCCGCCCTTATATTTTTCGACCCCCGATTAGGCAGCAGCCCTTATGGTTGATACTCAGCCGGTTCATGAACGCGGGATCCACCCGGTCAGTCGCCACCATAAATTATGACCTGGTGGAGATGCCAGTTAAATCACATTAGAAACTAGTAAAACGCCACCGAGGGTGGAATGGAACCAGTGTGGTTTAATCGAGTAGTCATTTTGTGTAATCACCTGTAATAGGCTCCTAAATACTACACTAAAACCCTATAACCCAGATCACGTTGAAAACCCTAGAACCTCATTGATCCTAAACCCACAGAAAACAACAGAAAACACACGAAGTATTAAGTTTGAATTGTTAACAAGTAAGGTTCTACGACAACAGTTAGAATATGGTAAAGTTATATAGTCTATAGCACAAACGGAATAACATTCATTTTAATTACCAAGTTTTTTAAATCTGAATGTTGTCCGCTTTTATCCACTGCTTTGCTCGTCTCCAACCAACACTTGTCCTTATTATCTAACAAGCTATTTTGGCAGAGCGGCAGGCGTTGGAAGGTGAATACGTGTGAAAAAAGCTGCAGCCTGAAACTTAGGCTAGGACGGATTATAACACACGCCTCCTTTATTTAGAGTCGCGGGGATGCGCTATACCGACTGAGCTATCTTTGTCCGACTTTGCAGCTATATTCGATTGAACCAGTGCCTACATATTCACTAGTGACAAACTTGCCGTAAAACCTGATCATGACCACATTTCGAACCGCATGAATTATCGAAACTGCTTGTGTAATAGCAAAATTATCGAAATTCAAAAATTCAATGAGCAACACCTTATAACATTCTGAGCGACAGAAAGCAATCATCCAAGACAATCCTATTTGTTCTAGCTAGTCCGCCTTGACTATCATTTTGTCCGCTATGCCTAGCTAAGTAAACCAAAATAAATAAAAATTCAGCGCTGACTATTAATTGTTCCTAATAGCGACGGTAAACTATTGGGACATAGCTTGCACACGGTGAGCACAAATTTAAGTTAAACGAGCCATTAAGCATTAATTTTATTAGTATAATCTGTCTTGTCTAGTAAAACTGTGCCATTACTTTTATCAGGCGGTGCTGTGACTATGTTTTTCATTCGTTAGTTTGCTTAACGCAGTTGAGTCGTGAACGAGAAAAATGAGATTTTGGTTCGTTTATGACAGGCAAAGGTGTTAATCGCCGTACCTACGGCCAATCTAAGATTGTTCCTTAACAACAGGTCTATTGCATTGGTTTGCGTTCTTTTGCAAATGCCCTGAATGAAAGTTTCCAACTGTGCATAAATTTTAGTCGCGTCAAGTTTATTATGCGTGGACGTAAAGTCTAAGCTTTTATAGGTAACGTTGAAATCTCTGTATTCGTGAGCATAAGACCGGATAGATTGTGCACGCAATTAATATTAGCACTTCCGTTGCAAGATGCTAATCTTTGGTTGCTCAGCCGTGATACTTTCTTTAGATGTTTTATGTGGTGGTCATGATTGATCTTTATCAGCTAGCTAACGAATGTACGACGATAAGATATACCAATCTAAGTAACTGAGCTCATTTTTGATGATGTTAGTAACTGCCCGGCGATGCTTAATATGAAACTTGTTAGATTTGGAGTGTTTTTTGATTTCATTGCCCGGAATTTTCATAAAAAAAATTGGGCCTATTGTATATATTTCTATGATGGTTTTGTTCTTAGTTTTGATGAAATTGGGCGTTAGATTTTGATCGATGCAATTTCGCAAAAACACTTCGCGGGCTTCCCTTTTTGTGTTGGTGAAGAAAGGAGGAATGTTTTTTAACAGGCCCTATAAAATGTAACTGCGAAATTGCCATATTTTTGCCTAAATATATACTGTATGTTCAATTGACTTCGGCCACTAATTGATTTATTTTAGAACGAAGATGATATAGCTAGTATTGTGTTTCGCGGTAACCCATGTAAGAAAGGTTTTGTGGTTTGTTTTTGTATTTATTGGCAGCTCGCAAAATTGCATTAAAATCAAAATGTTCAATAAATTCTATAGATCACGTAGCTCTCCACAGTCGAACATATGCTTATTTTAATTTGTTTCACGTCTAATTCTTAATACTCGTATATATATGTTAAATATAGCAGTTTGGTACATCTATTGTTGGGGGTGTTGGTCGTATGCAATGGGTACTCGTGGCTGCCAAACGCTCTAGTACGCCACCGAAACTTTGGGTTAGTTGCTGAAAAGCAGAGCTGAGCGTGCTTATATTCGGTGCTACCCGTTTTATATCGCAAGGGTTCTATCTACGCGCCATTGTAGTTTATGCATTTTGGCAACATACACGCAAATGAAACGTTTATTGAGCGGAGCGAGGCGAAGCGTTTTTATTTTCTGTCTGGGAGTAAAAATGTCGATGTCCGTGCGTTCGTTCGTTCGGTCCGACAGATCTCAACAACCATTTAGCCGATTTTAAAAAACTTTTTTGTTTGAAAGCCATCATGTCAGAGTGTGCATCTGATATTTGGATTAAAAATTTTAAGTGGTTAATTAGTAATTATCTTATTAGTTAATCTTATGCAGCTAAAATAGAGAAGTTTGCAATATTTGTGTTATTTATTGAAATAGAATCGTTTCGATCACACCATTATAGGGTTTATTGGGGCGAAGAATTCAAATATATATATATATAATATTTTTACCAATGATAAAGCCCTATGCAATGTAGTTATTTGAAGAACATAAAATTGAGTACATTCGTAATGCCACAGCCCAAGCTCCACTCACAAATGTAGTTCCACTACCGACTAGTTGATAAAATATTTAACAGAGTTCCGCTAACAATAGTAAATTGTCGATCGAGTCCCTTATACTCCACTTCAAGCCACTATGTTATAACAACTCCCAATATAAAGTTACAACACTTACAGCGCCGGCGTAATACAAAACAACTCTGCGGCCTTGGAATATGACTAACGCTATTCGGTCTAGAAAGATAAAGGTCCGCAGTGATAGTATTTTTCAGCAATAGTTGCTATATTCAAGCTGTAAAAACGAGATCGAACACTTAGTCATTGTAGAGAGAACACTAGGAAATCAGAAAAAAATTGCATCGCCCCATCTCTAGCTATTTTACAGTATGTAAAGTAAAAGAGAAAGCAGAAAGGTCTCACTTTAACTCAGCAGACCTAGAATGACAATTAGTTAAACAAAAGACAATTCGATTCTACTGTTATTGTGGGGGTTTTCTTGAGGTGGGAGTTTGCGGTGGTAGTGTTTTTTATGTCGGCTATCGGCACTTAAACAGGAGACAGAATTCGTCACGGAACATTGTATGGTACCAGGTGTGGCCAGTAGAATGCCAGTGGGAAATCAAGTGTCGGCACGCGTTCCTCTTAGCGTAATTCGTTTTTCGAGGGGCTGCGTGACTATAACTGAGCACTCGTGTTTCAAGATACTCGGCACCAAAAACACGAGATAAAATGTTTATGTTAGTTAAAGCAGTTAGATTACGCGACACACCAATTTAGTACATACGCAGTTCTTTTGGATTGCGTATCCTTGGCCACTGCTATTTTATATCGCTTTTCATGTGACCCTATTCGTGTCCCTGCACTTCTCTAACTTTTCTTCCGTTCTAGTACATTAGGGTTTAAGTTATCTATTATATAAGTTTATTAGATCTCTTGTGAGCATTACACGGAGTATCGCGACCGCAGATGCTTTGAGTTCTATTTAATTACCTTAACGTAGGACCTTAGATTTAATTTTCTAATAACCCTATTTTATTGCCCACACTCCCCACCGCAATGCACAGGGGTAATTTTACAAACTAGGATGTCACGACCGCAAACACCCCAGTTAGAACATTTTCCTCCTCGTCCTCCAACACCTGACCGGAATGCTGATATGTAACTTTGCGGAATTGTTGAAAGAGCTTAAGACAAGATCGTCTTAATGCCACATTCTTCTCACTCACTCTGGATTCTCAAGATGTTGACGTTATTCTACTAATCTTGCTCAATATCTCACTCCACAGTGCTATCTTGGGCCGAAATTCTGTCATATATTTTCTAAAAATTTATCCTATGCCACTAGGCTTAATTCTTTAAGCCAACGCCACCGATACTCTTGTATTGCAACACCTGTACTTATACTATGCAACGCGCCAGTGCTTGACTATAACTCTTGACACCAGCTAATTTTGTGGTTTTTCTTAGTAACATTATGTGATCTACCTCCGTTTCTTTCCAACTTACGCCGGCACAGGATCTTTAAAGCCAGGAACCATAAACCCAAAACAGAAAACACCCAGGATCTCTCACTGAGACTGTCTACAAACCAGCAAACTCTTACACGTAATTCCTTACGTGTGCGTATGTACAACAGAGAAACTCTAAATCCAGCCACCATACAACTACAATAATTCCTGGAGCAAAACACAATCTCCCGCTAGCTAACAATTCCGGCGGTAAAACTAAACGTATATATATAACTAAACTCGGAACTAAAATATAATCAACCAATTCTGTAAATTAGCATTAATCACGTGACATCGTGGTTCATGCTCTAGGAATTTAAAGAAAAACTAAAAAAGGGATGTGGTACCGGTTTTTACCAAGGCCTTAAAATGGTGGAACCCACCTAGCTAGGGCTTAGGAACCGAAATAACCTAAAAATATGAATTGAGGTGGTTTTGGGCCTATGACCCTCCTACTTAGCTTAGGGAACCCCCTACATCTACCAACTAAACCTAATATGCAGATTAACTTTAGTTGGCGAAGACAACGAAATTTGCCAACACGAAATATATAATGATAAATATTTAAAAGTAAATAATGACTGCTACGAGGTCCGGCAGGTATAGCTGGATATAGCATGGTTGCTGCAGGGAGTAACCGGATTTGCGGTTCCGGCGAAAATTGTGTTCCGTTTGCGGTTCCGGTAAAGTGCAAAAACCATGCTGGAACCGGAATTCCGGTTTTAAAATTTTGATTGAAATTTTCCCCATTTTTGCTTCATCTGCGGTCCAAACATGTGTAATATATGCAAAATCAAGTTTCAATACAACCAAGTAAAGAAAAGATTACCCAGCAATTTGCTGTGTGAAACTTAAGTAGGACACATAATTTTAGTAGGAATTTTTCATTTTTAACCTCCATGAGTTTTTTAACAAAACAAAGCCAGGTCGATACTTGTAGCAGCTATTTTGCACCTTCAGAAGTCTGCGGGTTATGTTAGAATTAAACCTGTCCAACTCGGTAACAGAGTATGGATTATGTGGAAGTACTTTCCCGTAAGCTTGGCTAATAGAAATTGCGTAAAGAACCAGCCAGTGCGCCTAAACAGTGTCTCTGACCACTAATCATAAAATTATAGTATATATACCTGGCCTTTCTACAGCACTCGAAGAATGGGGTGGCATGTTCATTCTCAGGGGAAATTTCAAAGTGGGGGATATGTTTTGCTTAAAAACTAAATATTCTCATATTTTAGTGCCGAGAACGTATTTCCAAGCTATAACACCTATAAAACGATATTTTAGCATTGGAAATAGTAATTAATGTTTAAAAACAATTAGTTAACAAATAAATTTTCAGACATAAATTTTTTGGATTCTGTTGCACATAGGGTTTCGGCCGGGTAATGGGTAACGGACATGAGGGAAATCTCACGAACATGAAAGGATTTTGAAAGTAGGGAAGGGTCCTCTTAATGCACTATAATGGTCCTCTTAATTCTGTTTGGACAGGCCAGTGTACTTTGTATTATTTTCTCTTAGAACCATATAAACCAATAATTTAAAGTTTCCTACAGAATAACATGTAACAAACTTATAGAAAAGGTAGGCGACTGGAGACAGACCCAAAGTGTATATGTGTATATTCTACGCTGCATGCGTTAGAAGCACATTCAGTTTGACACAATATGCGCAAACGTTTATAGTGGAAGGCATTTTTTGCTCTGGGGGTCCAAAAACCGACATATTGGTCGATAAATAAATATTATTAGCTTCCTCAGTCTTTAAAGTTCCAGAAAAGCAATAATGCAATCTCAGTACATCAGGTTTAATAAAAAAGTTATTTTTACTACATTCTAATTCCACTGTACCTTCGTTTCTTCGTTCATCTGTTTTACTATACGTATATAAGTTTCGATGCCCAGGTTCCGGATCCGGTATAAATCGACGGTTCCGGTTATTTCCTGGGTGGCTGACGTATCATATTCATTCGCTGACCGCTGTTTGCCACTTGCCAGCCCTTGAAAGCTGCACCTCTTAAATTCTTGACTTTTACCCGAGCATTTTACTCTCCCACCAAGGCAAAGTGCAATTTTAGCAAATTTTGTCATTTTTTGCCTATCTGAGTCATAGAATATGATACGGATTGCAGTAGCCAAATTCCAAGTTCACTTACGTAATACAGTTGGCCAACTTTATTAGATTGACAATATTGGTTGCGTCTTTTTCTTGCTTGCCGCAGCGTTTAGGTGCGATCAAAAATATTTGTCTAGCTTGATTAAAACTCGCATCTCGACTAATATAGACTGAATAGTTTATTCGTGCACTTTGTCCAATCTATACACGCTAGTACTTCCAATTCTGTACTAACAGTACCTATTACAAAGAGATAGTTTCTATAAAGCTCGTTTTTAATATATGATTGTATGGTATTGTTTTTAGCTGCTTACATTTATTTGACAACATTTAACAATAGTTATTAAGTGTTTTAAATTAAATTTCCATTTATATAGTTATCTGTGATCCGTCGTGATATAGAGCATTTGGCTGTATTTTTTGTATTTTTATCGTCTTTAACAAACCCCTTGAAATGAATAAAATCTGTGCCAGGCCAGAATGTGGCAAGACGGTGTATCCGATGGAAGAATTAAAGTGCCTTGATAAGGTTGGTGCTCTTCTTTCGCATGTATAGATTTCAAACTATTCTAACTATAAATACACACATGTAAAGTATATATGGGTTACGAAATTTATCCAAAACCCGGAGTCAGCTCAGCTCTGACGAGCGGCACCCAAGTCGGGGCCAAATACATTAGAAAGTATTTCTTTCAGAGATTGTTATTTATTTACACTTAAATATAGGCAGCAATTGGACTAAATGTGTTAGTGGCAATAACACGAGACGTTTTGAAATCTTAAGAGAAACGCAATGTTCATTGTTGTCGCAGGCAAAAATTTCGATGTCCTCGGGATCAAAGGTTACTGTAATAATCTAGTGTAAATTTGTGGGTGTGGAGGACCCGGGAACAGATTAAAACTATCAAGGTCGGGAGCTGGCATCGTGGGTGGTCAGTAGCCGCGTCAAATTCAGTTCCTCCATCGGAACCCTGAAGTATGAATAAGGCACCTTTCTCACACAATAACGCTACAACCATCCCATTTATTATCAAGGAAACGTGTTTTCAGCTTTTTCTTGAAGCGTTTAGTATATAATCCATGTGAACGTAACTCCATGGGCATTAAATTACACGTTGTTATTCCAACGAATATGTCGAAAGCTGTTGCTCGATACATATAAAAATTGCTGTGATTTCAACGCATTTTGCTTTGATTGATTTCGCATAAATTGAAATAAAAATGCATGCGTCGGAGCGTACTACGCTGGTGCTTGGGAGTATTCTTGAGCGACGTTATGAAACAAATTGGCGATTATTAATTTGTATGCATTCTCTATAACTGTTTTTGTAATTTACAAAGTTTGACGCTCGAAAGCAAAAATCTACAGTCTTTCCTTGATAATAGTATATATTTGCTTGGCCTGTCCGCAGCCTTCGGAAAAGTGTCGAGACCTTTAGATACGCTCTATGTTCATTTTCGGGCAAAATTTAAAGGTTGGGGGAACAAATTTTGCCTATAAATGCTAAATTTTCCTATAAATTTATGTACTTTTACTGTCTTGCAAAAATTTTTATGGTATAAAAAGGCGTTTTACTATTAGAAATAGAGGTTATTAACGTTTAAAATCATTTTGCATACAAAAATTTGAATATATAGACTTTAAAATTTGGATTTAGTTTAGCACGGGGTTTTGGTCGATTGGGGGACGGACGTGGGGAAATCTTACAAGTATATATGGGAGATTTGGAAAGTGGCGGTCCCATACCTTTCTCTGTCGACAGGCTAGCTTGCTACAAAAGATCAAGGAGAAAGTTATTCATCGAGCTAAGCTTATGATGTTTTGTATTGAAAAGTTAAATAATGCTAATTATATAATTTAATACTCTAGAACTGGTTTATTTCAATTTCTGTGGACGTTAAGGTCATAGCCCGGTTATGGTCTGTTTGCTTCAATGTACTTACTTGTACTTGTACTTGTTGGTGGAATTTGGCACTGTGACTCGTCCATTGAGAAACTCTGGTAGTACCATTTGTCGTCCAAAATTCCAAAAGCCCGCGTTTGACGGGCGAGATCACGCTGCAATTGAAAAACGACACAGCAGCATCCGTTGGATTAATGGCGACTGCGGGGGAAGCTATATCTCGGGGAGGGATCCAGACTGGTGCAGCAATTTTTTAAAGGATGTAAGCGACGCAGCGTTGACAACTGTAGAGTCGAGAGAATTCCAATGTTGCACTACCCGATGACTGTAGAAATATTTTCGGATATCACAATGGGGGATGTCCTTGGGTTTTAATTTCCAGTTGTGCCCCCGCAGTCCTTCCGTAGCAAAGTCGAACAAAGACAATATATTATAATCCAAGTGTCCGTGGGACATCTGATATAACAAAATCAGATCAGCTCTAAGTCGTCTAGTTTCCAGGCGCTGTAATCCTAGCACACGTAATCTTTCATCGTAATTTAGTCGCTGAAAACCTGGAATAAGCCGAGTTGCTAAGCGTTGAACTTTTTCCAACAAAGCAATGTCTCTAGCATAAAAAGGTGACCACGCACTGGTAGCATATTCAAGTCTGGGGCGAACTAATGATTTAAATAGCAGCAGAAAATTAGTTTTGTTAAAATATTTCATAGAGCGCCTTATTAAATGAACTATTTTTGTTGCAGTTTCCGATACCTCAATACAATGTTTAGATGGTTTTAATGTTGTAGAGAACCAAACTCCAAGATCTTTGTGGCTAGTTAGGCTAGGTATATTAACGCTATTAATATTATAGACACTGTGAGGATTTTTGTTACCGTAGTGCATACATACAAACTTTTCTACATTAAAAACTGAACCCCATTGGTTTGCCCAATCATGGGCAATATCAATACTACGTTGTAGATTTGTAGAACAAAGTACGGGATCGGACGTATCAATCTGCTGTATAAGTTTTGTGTCATCTGCAAATTTATAGACTTTAGAAACCATGCCATTATCTATATCGTCTATGTAAAATAAAAACAAAAGAGGACCTAATACGGAACCTTGCGGAACCCCCGAGGTCACGTTGACACTACTACTAGTAAAGCCACCAAGAACCACGGACTGCGTCCGATTTGTCAAAAAGTTATTAATTATGTCAAGCAATTTACCAGTAACGCCATAGGCCTGTAGCTTCAGAATCAGTTTATCATGCGGAACCTTATCAAATGCTTTAGCGAAATCCATATAAATTGCATCAACAGAGTTTCCTTTATTAATACAGCCGGTCACAAAATTTAAACAGTCTATTAACTGAAGTACACAAGATTTACCTTTAACAAAACCGTATTGGCTAGAACTAAACAGATTATTTTTATTTATATAATTAACTAATGCATCCCGTATTATCGTTTCGAAGATTTTTGATACAGCACTTGTAAGACTTATAGGACGAAAATTTGCTGGATTATTCAGGTTACCTTTTTTATGTATAGGTATAACACTTGCTATACGCCAATCTGAAGGGATTTCTCCACTATCGATAGCCGACTGAAAAAGGTAACATAAATGTGGTGCAATAATAGAAGAACATTGTTGCAGCATGCTGTTTCTAACACCGTCAGGACCTGGTGCTGCGTCAGATCGGGATTTTCGTATGACCTTTATCACGTCAGCCGGGGTGAAAATTACGTTATCAATTGAATTATTAGTTTTCGGAACAACCACTTGGGAATTTGGCACATTTTCGGCGAAGACTGATGCGAAATACTTGTTGAAAGCCTCAGCAGACTCAAGTGGATCCTGAGTTTTATTACCTGCTGCATCAATTATGGACGTTACTGTCGGGCGACTTTTTATTTTAGAGTTTACATACGACCAGAAACGTTTAGGTTGGTGTATGATTGTATTTGAAAGCCGCTTCTCATACTTATACATAGATGCTTTGCACTGTTCAAAAGCCTCCTGCGACGCCGCTTGGAATCTGCGCCATGATGCAAGAGTACGACTACGCTGGTATTGTCGGTAACAGTTTTTCTTGACTTTTTGTGCTGACCAGCACTGGGCATCTGCCCAAATGGGACGACGGATTTGCTCGTTGATTGGGACAGTACTGGAATGTTTCTGATACGTATTAATTAACAAATCTCGTAAAAATACCCATTGGTCATTTACGTCACCACTCAAAGGAAAGTTTATCACAAGGGAACCAAGCTGTCGTCTAAAATTTGACCAATTTGTATTTCGATATCTGGTTTTAAGCTGATTAACAGTCTTTTTGTGGAAACAAGAAACATCGAAAAAGACTCCCAGGTGATCAGAAATGCCTGTACCAATTTTTACGTTACGTATTAAGTACTGCTCATTACTAAAAACTAGATCTAACACAGACCCAACACGAGTTTCATTTGTTACATGTTGAAAGAGACCAGCATTTCTGATAGCCACGATGAAATCGTCACACTGCTTTGGCCACGTCAAGTCGTCCCAATTTACTAACCTCTGATTAAAATCGCCTGCTAGCACCACAAAATCATAATTATATGAATCCAAGTTACTAATAATTTCATATAAGCGAGAATTTTGTTCACTGGTGTTAGAATCAGCTCGATAGGCACACACAGCTAATAGTTTGCTGTTCCCAGCTAAAAAGATAGAACACGCTACTATGTCGTCGTATTCAGAAAAGTCAATTTCGCAAGCATGTGAAATCAGGTTTGAACGTACATATATAATTACTCCTCCGCCTCTACATGTTGACCGATCGGATCTGTACATATTATAACCACCTAAAGTTAACTCACTGTCCATTATATCAGAAGTACCCCACGTTTCGCAAACTAAAATAATGTCCAAATTATACTCACTTTTTAAAATTTCTAGCAAACAAATTTTATTACGCAAGCTTCGAGCATTAATTAGTAGACAGTTTAAACAATTTGATCCATTGTAATTTGGCGTAATTGTAGACCCATTAACTACTACTGATGTTGTCGGTCCCCCGACACTTGTGATTTCTCGATGCCAATCTGCACGATACGTTTTCGAATAATCTTAAAAGACTTTCCCACGTTCTTTGGATCATTTCTAGCCGCGATCAGTTGCTTTCTGAGAGACTTTTCAATCTGACGTTGAACTAAGGTTAGATCTTCATTTATGCCAATTTTTAAACCATTATACGGATTTTTAGCTAGATAACCAATTTTTCCCAAAAAGCGTTGCTTACTATTAGCCGAATCAAGGATAACCTTCAGCGGCCGAGGTCGAGTAGGCGTATTTGACACCGAGGCTCGTCCCCGACGTCCCAAACGGAAAATGAAACGAATTTCGAAGTTTCTTTCAATACCTAGGTATTGAGCCAAATTTGTGACAAAATCGGTATCTGTATTTTTACGTGTTTCTGGATCACTAGCATCAGATTCCGGTACCCCAAAAATCATTATGTTGCACTTTCGCTTTTCAATTTCTCCTAATTCGTTGACCACTGCTTTCTTGTAGTTTCAGCTACAATATTTTGACCAATGGGGCTGTTTGAATTTTCGCAACCAACGGAGTGAGGCTTGTTGTCTATCGCTTCAACCTTTCGAGCCAATGATTCCAATTGAATTTTAAGAGACTGACAGGTGTCGACTAAACATAATGCATTAGGTCGGCAAGGTAAACAGTACCACATTACCTGACGTTGATCGCGAGGCTTTGTAAGCTCCTTCGCCAATGCAGTTGATACGCCGGAACAAGAACGGTGATGAGGTCGCTTGCAGAAATCGCACGTGAGCTTAGTATCGATGTCTGAGATTACGGCAGAGCACTCGACACAATGCGTTGCATCGATACCATCAGTGACGGAATTACGTGTATTAGTCATAATGCAGCAATATTATCAGGTATAATAATAACAATAATAATAACAACCTGAATGCAATGTAGCATTTGCTAAAATCCGATCTTGTTTGCGAAATCAGAGGAAACGTATTAGCTATATACTGGCTTCTCCATTCTCTGAAGGTTTTGCCAGGGAGCATGAACCGTGGGCCCTGGTGGGAGGTGGGAGCGGCAGATTTTGCTAGGAGCATAAACTGCCCGGTTCATCCTGAGAATGCTCTAGGATACATAATCTAACTTTCAAAATTTAATGTTTTGAGCGAAAAAACTGTGAAAAATGTGTCTGTTGAAATGAAAGGCAGCTTTGCCGCCAATTTTTTATTTAAACGAGCCAAAATTTTAACTTCTGAAAGGGATTTTTTATAAAAAATCAAACGACTGTCAACCCGTTACCGAGTTTTACCCGGAGAAACAAAAATGTAAAAGCATTTTGGGTAAGGAAGGTAAAGCGCGCGGAAAAATTTGTAAATTTTGGGCTCTCCATTCGCTGAAAATTTTGCTAGGGACATGAACCGGGGATCTCAAATTTGCTATGCGACATTTTGTCAAGAGAAAATCATGTTAAAACACTACCAAAATGCCTTTGATGTAGAGAGAAATCGATTATGAAGCAAATTTTTATAAAATTTGGGAAATTTTAAGCATCAGAATAGCATTTTAGTACAAAACAAAATTTTTAGTATGAAATAAAAAAATTGCAAGAGACAATGAACCAGGGACCCCAAAATTTGCCAGGAGGCATTAACCAGGGGGAACCGAAAAATGCCTGGGCCCCCAACCGTG
The DNA here is from genome assembly GCA_030248225.1 of Trileptium ribeirensis. NCBI lineage: Eukaryota > Metazoa > Nematoda > Enoplea > Enoplida > Thoracostomopsidae > Trileptium > Trileptium ribeirensis. The sequence goes on from JASANE010027558.1 coordinate 16,645, forward strand.
TCCTCAATTTGGAAAGCCCAGAAATTAATTAGCTTTCGCTGTGGATTGTCGAGCTTCAAATCGGAAACTGGACATAACTGCCGATTGAAATGGGTATATTTAGTACAATTTTTATTTTATTTTACAAAATTTCTAGAATAACCTGGAATCAATTTTATCATTTAACGCGCTTTGTGACAAGTGTATGAATGTCATGCATGAAAAAACAACAGCTTCCGCACCTCAGAAACGAGTGAAAGAACCAAGCAATAACGCGGCGAAATTAGAAAAAAGTTGACGTACCACATTCGGGCCCACAGCGGCCCAGGAAATGGCTATCGGAAAGTCAGCAGAGTTGCAGATCTCAATTTGCTAATTGTATATGGTGTCCGTTTTTGATGTGTCGCGAGCGATGGGCTGCGAAATACTGGTATGGGTAAATTGGACAAAGAGCTCTTAAAAACCTTTTTTTCATTTGACCTTGAAGATGGGGTCGAAGCTGTTCTTGCTCAATTATAGCGCTTTTTTATCAGCACATTTTCTATCGAATAAAAAAATTTGTAGAAATCTTTCCACCAGAAACTGAGATATGAATGACAAAAACAGACAAAAAATTTCACGATTTTTCCTCCTAGCGCTCTCAGTGGAAACGCCGCTCGCTTCGTGTCAATAATACACAATTAGCTTCAAAATAACGGTCATATTCTTGTCTACGCACAACTATTTTATCCCTACCCTAATTTTATCTATTAGGTCAGCGTAAGTTGCGACACTTCTTCTCCAGATACATAATCGGGGATATCACTTCCATGTATTCTGGTTCGTCCCCTTGAAGCTTTGGACCCCATTCAGTGATTCCCTGATACTAATTTTGATTCTTGGAGAAGCCTGAACATGATATTTATACTAGTCGGTATATAGTGGAACCACGTACGTTTGTGAGCGGAGCTTAGGATGTGGCATTACGAATGTACTCAATTTTGTGTTCTTCAAATAACTACATTGCATAAGGCGTAGGGCTTTATCATTGGTAAAAATATTATATTTGAATTCTTTGACCCAAAAAACCCTATAATGGTTTGATCGAAACGATTCTATTTCAATAAATAACACAAATATTGCAAAATTCTCTATTTTAGCTGCATAAGCTTAACTAATTAGCTAATTACTTATTAACCACTCAAAAATTTTTAGTCCCAAATATCAGGTGCACACTCTTACATGATAGGCTTTCAAACAAAAAAAAGTTTTTTAAAATCGGTTCAGTGGTTCTTGATATCCGTCGGACCGAACGAACGAACTAACGAACGGACGGACATCGACTTTTTTGGTCACAGACAAAGTAAAAACGCTTCGCTCGGCTTCGCCTCGCTCCGCTCAATTATAGTTATGTGTATATTAAACTATGAAAACACTCCACTCATTTGATGTTCGTGTTAGCTTCATAAAGTGCGGTGTTTTGTTGGCAAATATATATATAAATATCTTGAAATTTTGGTTAGAGGCTGTGATTTTGAGACTGTTTTGTATCTCATAGTGACCGTGTTTATATATATTTCATAGACGTATTGCCGGAAACCAGGCTAATTTTAATTTTTTTCACTACAATATTTAAATTGGTTTTTAGAACTGATTTTTGTAAGGGATATATACAGTTTAAACAGGAGTTATTTGAAAACAGGAACGAAGTAAGGTTTGTTGAAACCTGTCATTATCAATTTCATCGATGTTGTATATTCTGAATTGTGGAAAAGTAAGAAATTCCTATATATATAAGTTCTTTATATATTTGTTTTAGGTTTGGCACAAAGGCTGCTTTAAATGTGGGGTATGCCATATGACATTGAATATGAAAAATTATAAAGGCATGAATAAAGTTCCGTATTGTGAAGCGTAAGTTGATGATTGGCCTTGCTGTTTTAGCATTAGGTGCAGTGTTATATCATTGCCGTAGATATATATTTATATATTCATGAGACACCTTCGGCTTCAAGTGTTAACCGTATATAATAAGTAGTGATGGGCGAAAATCCGGATATCTTTATCACTGGACTAGGTCGCCATAATAAGGAGTAATCTTCGACTTAATGTAGGTTTACCGCAACTATCGCGGCAGAAGCATTTTATCAAAAGAAATTTTTTTGCTTATATCTTATATCCTTAATAAATCAAAAAATACAATTGTAGTAGTGAATTGTAAAGTTTTTGAAATTTAAATAAAAGTTTTATAATTTAGGATATGGTTTTCCTTATCCGAATATCTGGATTATCCGAAATATTTCTCACAATTTTACCTGATATGGTAGCCATATCGCCGCCCATCATTAGCCATTGTGTCTTGTATATTCAATGTATTTTGGCTGTCGGAATTGTGTAACCTGTCTTTATTTCAGTGTTTTTAAACATTTTTAGCAGCATTATCATAATATGTAACTTTTTGCATTTTATCAGTCATTTTGTTTTAAAAGTTAAATACATGTACCATGCAAAATAAATTTCGATGATAAATACCAATAGCAAAGCGCGTTTCTTACAATACTGGAAATTGAATTTATTTATGGGTCAGAATGCGCGATAGCTATGGCGAAGTCCTCGGCCTGAACAACGAATTTCAATCCGCCCACAAAGTTCGGAGCCTCAACTTAGGTCTATTCGGAGCCTCAACTTAGGTCTATTCGGAGCCGGTAAACATGAAGTCCACCAGATTCATTTTTCAGTGTCGACAATGACTCAACTTATATGTCAGCGGAAACATCAATCACTGAAAATTTGGCTAGTAGCATAAACGTCACCGTTCGGAGTCCTGTATGATGGATTTATACACGACGAATAACGTGGTCGGCTGTCGTCGGATCCCTCTGCAGGAATTTTTTACAACGAAAAATAGAAAACCTGGTGCAAGCTCATAATATATTGCATATCACATACTTAGCACTGCAGTAAGCACTACAGAATACATATACAACATCATAACGGAGACCTACTTACAAGCTGCCACTCACGATATATAGCCAAATTGAGTCACTAAAGCATGTGTGTTGAAAAATAACTGGTGGGAAAGCAATTGCATAAAAATTTCCAGGGGCGGGGTAAATTCTGGGCGTCGGCGCTGAGGGTTAGGAGTTTTCCCCTGTAAAAACCCGGAGATGTATCTTTAGAAGTATATATGACAGTTTCATAGTCTTTAGACTAAGGTTTTGCTGCTGAATTTGCATTTTCAGCTAATAAATTATTTGAAGTTATTAATTTATCGTTGAATTCGTTTAGTTATTGTTTTTTTTGACCAGGTTTCAGAATGGAATCAATCGCGTAAAGGGACACTGTGTATTTTTAAACCTTTTTCTAAGAAAGAGTAAACGAATGCGAATATACACTGTTTTGGACAAAGGACGATGAGCCAGGATATGGCAATTTAATTTTGTAAAGCGCATTATCTGTTATAATTGTTGGTTGTTTGCATAGGACATAATGAGATTATGTTTGATTGAACTTTTAGTCATTACCCCAAACAACAAGCTACAGTTGTCGCTGAGACACCAGAAACGCGGCGACTTGCTGAAAATACGGCCAACCAGAGTTTGGTAAGTATGTTGACATTCTGGTGTATTAATGATATATCGTGTGTTTTGATTGCCGTACACGAAATATTAACGTACAACGTAAAATGCACGTATTGTTAGCATGTATATACATGAGTGAATTATAAATTATGCAAGTTATTGTATAAGTTCTAGCGATAATAAATTGTACGAATTTACATTTTTTCACGATATATATAGTGGCTGACAAAGTTTACTGCACAAAAATTGGGGCATTGGACTATTAAGAGTAGCGTGCTGACTCTATGGAGGTTGAACGGCGGTGATATTTAGATTCATACACAAAACATCTAGCCTGTCATATTTGACGAACGGTTTCAATTCAGCGATTTGTAATAGTGATAGCCCATGCTGACTTTACTGGTCGTACGTTATACGTTGAGAACTAGAACCGCTTACTGCATGGGTACGGAGCAAGTCTCGACTTAAGCTGCCAGCTTGACATACTGGGCTGTTTACTGTTGGAGAAGGGGGAGAGCTGGAGGAGTAGATTCAAAATTCTCGGTGTTCGTGATATTTTCCCGCGTTTTCTGTCCAGCACTCACTCGGCCGAAACCGCCACATTCGAATAAATCGTTATTTGCCAGCTTTTCCAGAAGCCATGGACCATTGAGCCTTTTGAGATCAGTAAGATGTGAGTTTTATTTATTTCCAGCCATGTTTTCTCTATGGGCTCTGGCAATAGTGGGCAAATATTTTGTATATTATGTATTACATATGCATATTATGTTTATATTTATATATGTGTCGTATTATATACATGTATGTGTCACTGCATCCAACGATTGAAATGCGCGAAAGCTAATCAGAATTCGCTAAAATTGTAGCGTACGGTTGTCAGAGATAATAATTTTTCAGTGTCAAAATCAAAATTTTAAGGGCTCAAACCTTCGGGGGAGTGGCCAATAGCGGTTGGCGGTCGGACATGAGGGGTCACCTCCCCTTCACCTTATAGCAGAATATAGCTTAGGCTAAGGCATAGGTTAATATATTGAAAGTGGCAGGGAATGCATTTATTTTACGCTACCTGAAACGCTACATTGGTCTTGATTATTTCATCGATTTGTGTTTTAGTAGCAGGTTGCTGTTGACCCATACATTGTTTGTTATCAGAAGTATTTCTGTCTAGCAGGTGCAAATGCAGTCTCCTTGGGGCGAAAGTTCTTTTCTGACAGGGTGGCTTAGCTCCAAACTGGACAACTAAAAATTCATGTGGAAATTTCCCCCAAGTTAGTAGAGAAAATTGTGCGCCCAGGTTAATACTTTTGGTGTTATAATTATATGTTATAGGGTATATTTTTGGAGTTATAATTATAGAGTTATTATATGTTATAGATGCATATTTTTTGTAAACGAATGATGTGTCATTTTGTTGCCGCCCGGCTCTACTTGTTTTGATGTGACAACACAATTTTTAACTTGTATTCTGTAATGAATGAATTTTTCTGTGTCCGAAAAAGGTTATACTAGAACAATATATTATTACGTGTATATTTATGTATTTTTTGCCGTTAAAATATCTCTTGCGTGTATATTAGTACAAAAACAGGCAGTAACGATGTTTCATTAGCGTATGTAGTTGTTTGTTGTGACCGCTGTCGCCGTAAATGCAGTTCTCACCAAAAAAGATTTCGTGAATTGTTTGCTGTTTTACTATAATAACATTATCGTTAATAACTTATAATAATGTAATTGTTGATGCTATTTTTATTTAGATTGGACACACAGTAATTTTACAATAGATAGAAAATACGTAATCCTATAAACAAATAATGTATTCTGCTCTCATCGAACGAGTTATATCTATGATATTATTGCAATTACTATTTAAAAAATAGTATTTTAAAATCGCACCACTAACGCGTCAGCCACAGAATCATTTTAGTTCTAATAGTGGTAGTCGATCGTAGATTTTTCGGTAATAGTTGTTGCGTCAATGAAAATGTGGCTAGATTTGTCGCGGGAATATGCATAATAATTGCGTTGAGGTTCTCAAATGCCAATCGTCCTTTGGTTCAGATTGGCGGAACCCTCCCACGGATCATGCGAACACGACATCAAAAGCAATTTTATAATAATATAACATTGTGTCAATATATTTTAAAGACAATTATTGTTCGCGGTGACCAAATCATTTGGCGATTTTGATAATTTTTGTATATTTATCAGTCAAAAGCTTCGTTGAAGCACAGTGAGCTGAAATTTCCCCCTAAAAGTTTTTAACTGTGCAAAAATCTCCTTTGACTGTTTGTGACAATCACGACTGAGTATACGTATGGATTTACGAATTTTTTTGTTAAAGGTGCAATTAGATATAATAATTTTGTTTTGTTGTAAACGTTAAACTATGTTACCACTTTTTTTCTGGCTAAAACCCTAAAAATTGATTCTGGTTGATTAATTTGTCATTTTCGCCATATGGGTTCCCCCAACTTATAGCTTTTTAAATCTTCCAAGAATGAAAATATAGACCATTGATCATAACCTCGTTATCGAGAAATACAACTTCGGCTAGGCTTTCTATCCGTTGAAAATTTCGCTGTGGGGTCTTAAAACTAGGAGCACTAAGTTGGCTAGCACCTGCGATTAAATCGATGTGTTGCGAAAAAAATTGGCGTTTTTAGCGAAATGTGTTAAATCATTGTTATAAACACTGCAGAGACGTTTCGTGTTAAATGAAAATTTTAGACAATTTTTCCGAGTCGAATTTATAACTCAGCACGATGCTTAAGCATTGTTCAAGTCTCCCTGGCAATTATTTTTTTTGCTTCTCCTCAGAAAAATGCCCATAATTGACCAAAATTTTTTATTAAAATATTTTTTGAAGCTAAAAATTTTATTAATTATATAAAATATGTTTCAAAATATTATTTTTTGTCCCAGGCGCGTTATTAGTTGTTTTATGTTTTCGTCAGAAAAACATTGAATTTTGAAAGTTTTTAAATTTCGAAGCCCCACGGTTGAACCAGGTTCGCCCCGAATTCGTATCCCATGGTAAGCATTTATTAGCGAAAAGTGCTTACTTGTGTGTGTCTGATAATATTGCCCGCTGCAACACTGTTGTCTGCTAGGCAGCATGGCGATGTAGTACTTACCTGTCACCAACACCTGGCTGCCGCTAGCTACATACTTTTCGTTTCGCAACGCCGTTGTTGCCTTCACGACCAAAGAATAAAATTAAAAAAATGACTTTTGCGGTTTTGTGACTGTTAGTTTTAGAAGGAAATATTAATGTAAAATTTTGCTTGTGAAATTCAATACCCAAGCCAAGATGTAGAATCATTGTAATCTTATGGTATCGTGGTGCACGGTGATTCTAGCAAGCCTTTTCCTGAGATGTATTTATTAGTTCGCAGTTGTGATGTCTTGCTGGTGCTTATTGCTGCTTGCCTTGCTGGTGCTTATTGTGGCTTCTCGGAAAGAATTACCCCCTGGTTCGACGGGGCTTCCCGAGAAGACACTATATATTATAGTGCTGTAGCTCTTATGAAGGTTTGGAAAGAGGTTTTTGGACCTAGTTACGGAGTAAATAGGTTTACATGTATGATATTGTTATAATTCGATAGGTCTCGTGGAAAGGAGTCGAGCGGTGCGTGTTACGACCCGGTCTGGTCACCGGCTCCTGAGACGCTGGTAAACCGGTGATTTCAGAAATTAGTCACTAGATGTTTTTTCTTTTTCCGTCAAGCACTAATGTGTCAACGATATTGTCTTATGTTGATGTATGAACGGTGTTAAATTGATATGAATAGATGTGTCTTGGGGCAGTAACCGTAGGAAAAAAATTTCAAATATCTTCGCTGTTTCCGGAGTTATGGCCAAAAAACCGGTCAGATTTGGTCCATTTTCGGCAAAATGCCGGGGCTTTGAATTTATTAAAGGTGCACAATTTTTTTTTGTTTTTGAACTTCTTTTTGCTTGAACAAAAATCTTGCCTACCAAACGAAATATTTTTGCTTGCTGTATGGATATAGTGGGTCAAATTAAAAAATAAGAATTTTGATTCTAACATTAAAACTGTTGAACTGTTTTGGTATTTAATATGACCTAAGGCTTTTTTGTCACTTTGGACCGATTTTGCTCATTTTATATCATATTTTGAAAATTGATGGACTCGATACATTTTGAAAATCGTGTCTTGCGCAATTTGGACAATTTCATAAAAATTCTGTGTCCAACATTCCTGGTTGTGCAGACAAAAGGCGTTTGTGTACCTATGCTTCACTATGCTCTGTAATGTTAATAGAGTTACTAGTACAAATGCTTGGATTGAGTGTTTTACTTGCGCGTGATGAAAATTTCAATCCTTTAGTCGTTGCTAAGGAAGGTTGTTGCCGTTAGACATTATCATGATCGAGCCTTTTGCTCGTTGAAAATTGCAAGCCCAAATCGCTCAACGCAAAAGTGACTTTTATCCTTGGGATGCTTGCTGGAACAAGATTCGCCTTGGATTTTTCGCTACATCGGCAGTAGCTGATTAAATGCTTGGTCATTATTTGCTGCAGCGATTGATTTTTTGACTAAAACATCGGGTTAGGCTTTCGATTTTTTTGGTAAAATCAAAATAGCAACGTGCTTTATTAGCCGCTCGTGGAAAATGGTTGTTCTTCGCACCTTATAATAAGAATTTTCATCAGAGCTCTCGGCTATTAATTGGCGATTGTCAATAACAACAATGGTAAAATGGTCTAAGTTGTCGGAGTTGCGAGGGCTATAAAACGTTTTTCTGGTGTTGTTGTTGTTTTTAAACTGTTTTATTTTATTGCTTTATGGTGTGTGCTCAATATGAAACTAGACACAATAGATACAGAAAATATAAGGTGATATAGCCATTTTTGTGTGCAAGAGATGTTGTGCAATGCAGCGTTGTTTGTTAGTTCGACCGCCATAAAGAAGAGATAGAATAGCGAAATGTCGACAACATTTAGCTGGGAACTGAGGGGGAACTCGCTAGTGTATTTTCGTTGTTGATGGAGATATTCTTTTAAGAACAAGGCAGTAAGTTTATTATTGACATTTTGCTGAGAATCTTGACGGCTATGCTTTTGCTACTGTTTTATTTACTGCTGCCAATAAAATGATGGTGGTTAATGATTGGCTTGTAAACAGCGATATATATAATAATAAATGGACTTTTGTGGTGATATGGTTTTGGCGGAGATGAGAAATTGCGGTGACGAATAAAATTATGACGGCGCAATTATTGTTATGCATCTGCGATGTATCTTCTTAGAGGAGAGGGGTTGACTAGAGGTGCTATTTTCGGGCGGACCGGCTGGGCCGGCCCAAATGCTGCAGATCTGCGGCGAGCCGACCCCGATTTTTAATGGGCCTGGTCAGGGAAAAGATAGACTTCGTTCTCATGTCATTGAAAATCGAAAGAATAGAACATGGTTCGATAATCTCCGGTTTGTTTTAAAAATATGTTGCAATGTTCATTTCACATATGCGTTTTTATTTTTATTGAGCGGACCGGAGCGAAGCGTTTTTATTTTCTGTCTCGGAGTAAAAAAGTCGTTGTCTGTCCGTTCGTTAGTTCGTTCATTCGGTCCGACCGATCTCAAGAACCACTGAACCGATTTTAAAAAACTTAATAGCCTATCATGTCAGAGTGTGCACCTGATATTCGGGATTAAAAATTTTGAGTGGTTAATTAGTAATTAGCTAATTAGTTAAGCTTATGCAGCTAAAATAGAGAATTTTGCAATATTTGTGTTATTTATTGAAATGGGTTTTGGGTCGAAGAATTCAAATATAATATTTTTACAAATGATAAAGCCCTATGCAGTGTAGTTACAAGAACATAAAATTGAGTACATTCGTAATGCCACAGCCCAAGCTCCGCTCACAAATGTAGTTCCACTACCGACTAGTATCGCGTGTGTCCTTTATATCGTGCTGCCGTACAAACAACGGGCTAGGTCTGTCTGAGTATATTGTGATTTCTAACGGGCAGCGCCCAAACATTGCAGTTCTGTGCCGGACCGACCTCGATTTTAAACCGGCTTCGCTGGGCCGAAAGATTTCGACCCTTTTCGCCTCTGATGCCGACGAGCGCGACGTCTTATAAATATCTAATCTTGTACAAAACGACTGTTCAGGGACCAGAAATACATGGAATCGAGATTTCGTGTGATGGAATTTGATCGAAACTTAGTTAATTTCCGAAATCATATGTAATTTATGGTAAAATCAAAGTTGAAACATCATTTTGCCTTGTGATCGAAATCGATCGGTGATTCAGTACTTTATTTCTGGACGCGACTGTGTCATTAGTAGTGTATAATTTTTAGTCCCACTGAACACACTAGGGTGAATAATATGAATATGACTTTCGAACTGAAAGAATATTTTCTACTCTGGAACTGTTGGGTTGAAACGTGCTGTACTTCGTAAAAATTCGATAGATAAAGCCGACAAAATATGGAATAAATAATTTACTGTCCCCGTTGCACATTAACTATGTACATATCAGGGAATAACCGGAACCCAAAATTTCCCGAAACCAGAACCAGGAACCGTCCATTTACACCGGATCCGGAACCTGGCCTTCGAAATTTATATATAGTAAAACAGATGAATGAAGAAATTAAGGTATAGTGGATTTAAAATGCATTAAAATAACTTTTACATTAAACTTAATGTATTGCGATGGCATTATTGAAATTATAAAGAGACTGAGTAAGCTAATAATGTTTATCGATAAATTTGTGGGTTTTTGAATACCCAGAGCAAAAAATGCCTTCCACTATACACCCTTGCGTATACTGCGACAAATTGAATGTGCTTACAACGCATGGAGCGTAGAATAAACACTTTCGCTCTGTCCCCAGTCGCCTCCCTTCAATAAAACTACGTTTGTTACATGTTGTTCTGTAGGAAACTTAAAATTATTGGTTTGTACGATTCTAAGAGAAATTAATAGATAGAAAGTAATTTTCTGATCAGTGGTAAGAGACAGTGTTTAGGTTAGCGTTAGAGAAACATTGCCCGTCAGTTAGCTGATAATGATGATAACTTTCTAATCAGAATGCTATAAATGAGACAGACTGTGATGCTGCTCTCACAGTTTCAATAAATACAGTTCATGGCCAAGAAAGCAGTTTCTGGCTGCGTTCCAGATAACGTTATTTTACTTCAATTTAGCCTGATTTACAAAGTTTACAAATGCACTTGCTGGTGCTTGACGCAATTTGTTAGCCAAGCATGCGCTAAGTACTTCTACGTAAGTCATACTCTTACCCAGTTGTACCGGTTAATTCGAACGTAACCCGGAGACTTCTGAATGTGTAAAATAGCTGCTACAAGCATCCACCTGGCTTTGATTTGTGAACAAACTCCTGTAGGTTATTATGAAAAATTCCTTACTGAAATTATATGCCCTACTTACGTTTCACACGGCAAAATGCTTAGTTAATCTTTTCTTCTGCTTGGTTTTATTGGAGCTTGATCATTGTATAATATATATTACATATGTTTGGATCTGAGATGAAGCAAAAGTGTGGAAAAATTCATATAAAAATTTTTAACCGGAATTCCGATTCCAGTATGGTTTTGCCCTTTGCCGGAACGGCAACTGGAACACGATTTTTTCCGGAACCGGAATTCCCTGGTACATATGTATATAATTCAGATGTGAAGTAAACAGTTTTTGAAGCGGACCGAGTGGAGTTTCCACAAATAGCCTCTAATTGGGTAAAATCAATGCAGTTCGTCGCACAATTCTTCAGCACCAGATTGTCGTCGCATAATTCTGAATCAGCACCAGATTGATGGATTTCCGCATTTTTTTTTTAATTCGACTCCGCATAATGAAATATAGTTCTGCATCTTGCTATTTATTCGCGCTGCTCCCATAATTTTCGGCATAAATTTTCACAAAACCGATAACGACGGATATACAGATTTTTTCATTTTGCTATTTTGGGTCACCCAACATTTTAGGCTATAAATCTTGCCGTAAGCGTCGGATCGAAAAATGGTGATAATTTGTCAGAATAGAGTCCCCACTGACAGCTACAGCTTTGCAGTAGTGCATTTTTTGCCAGGGCAGCCCTTTTTCGAGGTATGGGTGAATGTTGAGAAATGCCCCCAAAAGGTTAAACCTTCAAAATTTTTACAATAAGTTTTTTTCATGTTGGTGGTGTAATTGCATGGTTATTAGACCGGGTTAATTTAATTCTTTTAATGTCATATTGGATGTATTAACCCTGCGAGACGTTGCCAGGGCAGCCCTTTTTCGAGGTATGAGTGATAGTTGAGAAATTCCCCCAAAAGGTTAAACCTTCAAAATTTTTACAATAAGTTTTTTGCTTGTTGATGGTAGAATTGCATGGTTATTAGACCCGGTTAATTTAATTATTTTAATGTCATACTGGGCGTATTATTAACTCTGCGGGACGTTGCCAGGGCAGCCTTTTTTCGAGGTATGAGTGAAAGTTGAGAAATGCCCCCAAAAGGTTAAACCTTCAAAATTTTTACAATAAGTTGTTTGCTTGTTGGTGGTGGAATTGCATGGTTATTAGATCAGGTTAATTTAATTATTTTAATGTCATACTGGGCGTATTATTAACCCTGCGGGACGTTCCCCAACTGGTAAATGACAAAATGAGCCGAAATAGTCTATTTTCGATTTGTGTATTGCGATAATCCGGCGAACACTGTGGGTTTCTGAGGCGCGGATCGTCGCTGTTGAATTTTTGCAGCTGGACACGAAGACAACGTTAGACTTCGTGAAATCCGTAATAATGTATAAATTGGGTTTTGTCGAGTTCAATGCTGCAAAACATTATTTGGTGTAGGCGTTCGTCCCGAGATCGCGCCGAAACTCTCGAGTTGGTTGCGTGATTTTTTATTTTAAAATCGGCAAAATGATTTTAGCTGATTAGTGAGACGTGAAACGTTCCAATATATTGTCATAGATTCGAACGACGGTGTAATTTTTGGGATTCAGTTTGAATGGTTTTCGGACAAAGGAAGAAACAATGATACACCGGATGAGGGTATACGATCCAGTGTTGTTAAGCGAGGTCGTCTTTGTCAGTTTCGACTTTGTGAAGAATCGGCATATTGACAACGCAATTGGTAGTGTGAAATATTCATCGTGGTTTTTTATTACAGTTACGGACAGATATATATATATATATATATATATATATATATATATATATATATATATATATATATATATCAGGGAGTAACCGGAATTCCGGTTCCGGTTCCGGCGAAAATCGTGTTCCGGTTCCGGTTCCGGCAAAGGGCAAAAAGCATACCGGAACCAGAATTCCGGTTTAAAAATTTTGTTTGAAATTTTCCACGTTTTTTGCTTCATCCTGTAATCCAAACATATGTAATATATATTACACAATGATAAAGCTCCAATACAACCAAGCAAAAGAAAAGATTAACTAACCAATTTGCCGTGTGAAACGTAAGTAGGGCACATAATTTGAGCAGGAGTTTTTCATAATAACCTGCAGGAGTTTGTTAAATCAAAGCCAGGTCGATGCTTGTAGCAGCTATTTTACACATCCAGAAGTCTGTGGGATACGTTTGAATTAAACCGGTCCAACTCGGTAACAGAGTATGGCTTACGCAGAAGTACTTAGGGTATGCTTGGCTAACATAAATTGCGTCAGGCACCCGCCAGGGCGCTTGTAAACTTGGTAAATCAGTCTAAATTAAAGTAAACTAACGTTATCTGCAACGCATCTAGAAACTGTTTTCTTGGCTATGAACTGTATTTATTGAAACTGTGCGAGCAGCATCACAGTGTGTCTCATTTATAGCATTCTGATTAGAAAGTTATCATCATTATCATCTAACTGACGGGCACTGTTTGTCCAACGCTAGACTAAACAGCGTCTCTGACCACTGATCATAAAATTACCTTCTATTTATTAATTTCTCTTAGAATCATATAAACCAATAATTTTAAGTTTCCTTCTGAAGAACATGCTACAAACGTATGTGTAGTAAAGGGAGGCGACTGGAGACAGAGCCGAAAGTGTGTATTCTACGCTCCAAGCTTTGTAAGCACATTCGATTTGACGCAGTATACGCAATGGTGTATGGAAGACATTTTTGCTCTGAATGTCCAAAAACCGAGATATTTGATCGATAAATAAACATTATTAGCTTCCTCAGTCTCTTTAAACTTTCAGAAAGGCAATAATACCATCGCAATACATTAAGTTTAATGTAAAGTTATTTTTAATGCATTTTAAATCCACTATACCTTCATTTCTTCCATTATCTGTTTTACTATATATAAATTTCGAAGACCAGGTTCCGGTTCCGGTTCCGGATCCGGTTTAAATGGACGGTTCCGGTTGCTGGTTCCGGTTCCGGTAAATTTCGGTTCCGGTTATTCCCTGATATATATATATATATATATATATATAATAGCAAAGCTTCGCGAATCGTTCGTCCATATTTCACCAAAAATAAATAGCTGTTCAGCAGGGAATAACTGGAACCGTCCATTTAAACCGGATCCGGAACCTGGTCTTCGAAATTTATATATAGTAAAACAGATGATGGAAGAAGTGAAGGTATAGTGGATTTAAAATGCATTAAAAATAACTTTTGCATTAAACTTAATGTATTGCGACGGTATTATTGCCTTTATGAAACTTTAAAGAGACTGAGGAAGCTAATAATGTTTATTTTTCGATCAAATATATCGGTTTTTGGACATTCAGAGCAAAAATGTCTTCCACTATACACCATTGCGTATACTGCGTCAAATCGAATGTGCTTACAAAGCTTGGAGCGTAGAATACACACTTTCGCTCTGTCTCCAGTCGACTCCCTTTACTACACACACGTTTGTTGCATGTTCTTCTGTAGGAAACTTAAAATTATTGGTTTATATGATTCTAAGAGAAAATAATAGATAAAAGGTAATTTTCTGCTCAGTGGTCAGAGACACTGTTTAAGCTACCGTTGGACAAACAGATCCCGTCAGTTAGATCATAATGATAATAACTTTCTAATCAGAATGCTATAAATGAGACACATGTGATGCTGCTCACACAGTTTCAATAAATACAGTTCTTTGCCAAGAAAGCAGTTTCTAGCTGCGTTGCAGATAACGTTAGTTTACTTCAATTTAGACTGATTTACCAAGTGTACAAGCGCACTGGCTGGTGCTTGACGCAATTTATGTTAGCCAAGCATACCCTAAGCAGTTCTGCGTAAGCCATACTCTGTTACCGAGTGGGACCGGTTAAATTCAAACGTATCGCACAGACTTCTGGATGTGTAAAATAGCTGCTACAAGCATCGACCTGGCTTTGATTTAACAAACTCCTGCAGGTTATTATCAAAAGTTCCTGCTCAAATTATGTGCACTATTTACGTTTCACACGGCAAATTGGTTAGTTAATCTTTTCTTTTGCTTGGTGTATTGGAGCTTGATCATTGTATAATATATATTGCATATGTTTGGATTACAGGATGAAGCAACAAAGGTGGAAAATTTCAAACAAAATTTTTAAACCGGAATTCCGGTTCCGGTATGGTTTTTGCCATTTGCCGGAACCGGAATTCCGGTTACTCCCTGATTCTCTTACTTCCTTACTCTATTTCTCTATTCTCATACTCCCTTACTTCCCGATTCGCGAAATTTTTGTCCGTAATTGTACTGTAACATATCGCACAGTATTAATGACAATGTTATTGGACATTTGGGTTATTGGCGTGGTTTTGACGTCTAATGACTTACATGAAATTGTAGCACCGTTGATTGCCGTTAACCACATAGCGGTAGAAGCATTACTCTATGTATGTCCCTTTCCGAGACCACGTATTAAATAAATCTCAGTTTTACACCAAAATCGCGTCAAATTTGTTTTCGCCTATAACATGGTAATACCATTAAAGTGGCTTGATGAAAATCTTCACAATACATTTTTACCTTCGCTGTTGCAACATCAGGCATCACGTCTAGCGGATAACCTCTGTAGCAACTGAATAAGATGGCATGAACAACTTAATTTTATCAAAATCGTGTGTGTATTGCTGTTCTGAGGCTGTAACGTCTTGATGATGGCGGTATTTGGATTAAATTTTTACACTAAGTTGTATCTTTAAGCTGCATATATTACCTAACGTCGTCTAAATTAAGACAAATATTGCTAAAACCAATTTTGCCGATCGAATTTTGTCTATATTTCGCTGTTACCATTTATGGATTTGGAATAGTTGATCCTATTAGGATCGTGTTGTTCTACCATGATGTGGTGTTTGATATTTAAAAATTATGTATTATATATACAGAAAACATGAATTTAGTTGAACATGGGGGTTCGGGCGTGCTGGAAGAATGTGGCGAACACGGGTGGATTTTGAAAGTGGACGACGCCAGCCCCATACTGTGGGCATGCCAGTATGGGAAAATTGCATAATTATTATGATAAGGATAACTGCATATGGCGTGGTCGCCATTATTGGTACCATCATTGCGAAAAATTCAACTCTCCTTCCGACAAACTTACTTTTACTTAAAATATTTAATTGTTGCTCTTCGATCATTAAAGTATTAGAGTAAGGGCGGTTGCCATTGGTTGGGTGATCGCTGAAAGAACATCCATTATCGATTGTTGTATTCCGACACAAACGTCAGCAATGGAGTAGCCACATCGACTGTGTTTATGTTTTAATTTTATTTTAATTTATTTAGGTGAAATATCATGAAGATTTTGAAAAAATGAAAGGCCGAAAAATTCAAATCGCCGATGATCCGGAATTGTTCCGTCTTATGAAGAATTCCCAAGTTATCTCACAGGTTTGGCATTATAATTGTAGTTGATGTTTTTATTCGCTCATCGTGTTTGTTAGCGATTTTGACTTCAATACCTATACACAATGATTTTATTGTTATTTTTAAACTATCGGTACAGCAGCCTCTGTAATCACAGCTTTTAAATTTGTAAATCCAATGTTTGTTCGTCACTGACCGAAGCATGTTATACTAAGTACTGCTCGCACCAGAGGAAAAGAGACATTTCTGGCATGTACTCTAAGCTGTAAATTTTGGATTTGTGCCCACCTCACCGTCTTTTGGCATCCCTTCGAATCCATACCACTATTATAATGTCCTAAAATTTTGTGATGCATCCTTAACCACTGCTCGCACCACAGGCAAGAGTCATTTCTGACAGTTACTCGATGCTATAAATTTTGGATTTCTGCCCGCCTCACCGTCGTTTCTTGTGCCTTCAAATCCATACCACTAACGTAATAAAATATAGTGATGCAACCTGAGCATATTTTTAGGTCCTGGCCGGTCCATGATCCAGAACGACTTAGGTAAAAACCTATTTTCAGCTAATAAATATTACATCTTTGTCCAAAGTTGTACCAAGTTTGCTGAGTCGCATTTTACAGCAGTTTTGACTTACTTCAAGCTTAGATAAATGTTATCGTAACACACGTTAAGAAATTTTACAGCAACTTTGAGTACTAAGTGTAATTTTGTTTAAAAAATTTCATCGGTCTGGACGGAACCTGTCCTCTTCAGCATTACTAAAATAGTTAATTTTTGTGCCATAAACCTTGTTTTCGTACGATACACAGAATGGCAGACATCAAAGAATTGTCGAAACTTTTTTTATAGTCATCGATGGCCGTTAGTAGCAGTTGTTCAAGCCAGCGAGTTTCATAAACGTAGAATTAAAAACTGTTGTTCTTGTTTTTAGGTTGCATATCACGGTGATACTGTTCGAAAGGAGGAAATGGAGCGTGTCCGACCGCCATTAGAAGACTACAATCAAGCGATGCCGAATAGCAGCAACGTTGGTAAGTATCGAACAAGCGTTCCGATTCAGGAGCATCAAATAATTGCGCTTGGGTGCCTTTATTATCGGGTACATGTGCTACTAGAATGCTTCAATTACTCATTTATGGTTGCGTTGTAGGTGTTCCGCTTGAGCTGACCTGGATACGCCATCGGTGCAGGTCTTGGTGGTACTAGCACATCAAGACCTTTATAGATTTTACCTTGTGTCAGAATGTGCATTATAAGTTTTTGCTTAATTACACAATCCTACTATTCCGCTGAAATCTGCTAACCAGGCGAAAGTGGCGTGCGGCAAACGTCTCAAATTTATGCGCCAATATTTATGGCGAAACAAGTAGCTAAGTTACTGGTGATTGCCAAATCACCCGTCTATATAGAGTCAAGCTCAACAGGGTCTTTTTTCCATGCCGACTTCGCGTTGTCCGTTCCTACTGCTGTGGTTTCGCTAGGTAATTAACAAGTACAGTAGGAATCTCGTTGATCCATTCATGCGCGTCTCTAATGAGATGTCGAGGCACTTGGCTATCTCGTCTAGGCCAGCATAATCATATGGCTTAATTGTCCCTGATCTGGGCTGGCCACGTTTTCCCTTTTTAATGAGAGGGAGCAACTCAGGGCGTTTCCAGAAGAACCGAACCACAGCTCCCCGCCGTTAAGAAAAAGGAGCCGCTTCACAATTCAGTGCCATAGTGATCCCGCCAAATCGCTACTATCCTTTGTTCCCTGCCGTCTTTCGCGCATCCTGTCCGGACATAGCGGCGCTACTGAACCGGCACTTAAGGAACGGAGTTAACGGAAAGGAACAAGCTTAAGAGGGTCATAGTTACTCCCCCCGATTACCCTCGCTTGATTGAATTTTTTCACTTTGACATTCAGAGAGCAATGGGCAGAAATCTCATTGCGTTTTTCAAAACTTTCAACAGAATACCTTAGTGTCCCCAGATCGAACTGGGGGACACCTGGAAAGCGAGAATTCTATTTCCCCCAGGTCGAACTGGAGCTTCCCAGTGGTAGTGGAGGCACTGAAAATGCGAAATAGCTGGTTGACAGCAAATATGCAGTAATAATTCAGATTATGTTTCTAAACTAAAACTGTATTGACTTACGGCAATTATAGTGTTTTAGCTACACAGGGCAAAATTTTAGGGATTTTTTAATTCCATGATGAAAAACAGGTATATTTTTGCATAGCAAAGAAAATTGGCTTATTCTGAGTCCTGCAAAAATGCCTTGCAACTGAACTGAGATAGGGCATAAAATACCGGGACTGAGCAGGGGCACCCGGAGTAAAGGCCGAAATAGCTAGGGCCTTATCCATAGGAAAGCCAGTGTACAACTATCGCGACATTGCAACATTAAGCGCTGATATCGCTGTGCTGCAAGCCGACGTAGTGATCTGCTTCGAGTCTACTCGCCATACCTCGACGAGGGTGAACCAAGCGGGATTTAATCCAGGAGGATGCTGCATGGACCAGTTATCCGGACTGTGTGTATTATTGCAGAATAGGAGCTAGATCACGCACTCCACTATCGTTATTTTCTTAGATTTTAAACCCGTATTTTACACAACATCGCTTAAAATAATAGAATGCCCGAAAAACTGGTGGACATTATGAAGCAGCTGCATGCACAGACGATCGAGTAGTGTAGTTGAACGCCACGACAATCACACTTTGCATTTGAAAAAAGGTATGTATAGGGCAGGGATCAGTATTGTTACCAATGTTGGATCAGTTTCGTAGTTGGTTTTGTACTGAGTACTTCCTTCGTATGAGGAACCGACAGGAGTAGGCTTTGCAACAGTGAACGTTTACACGCATCTGTTAAGCAAAATGATACCGCACTTTTAGCGGAATTTGGGGTCGAAACTGGAATTCGATGTTTACTCAAGCATTGAAGTCTGGTTTGTCCAAAGGCTCTATAAAGAAAGATTTGCTGTCCATGCAGGGGTCAATGAAAACTGCGGAATTTGGAGTCGAAACTGGAATTCGATGTTTACACAAGCATTGAAGTCTGGTTTGTCCAAAGGCTCTATAAAGAAAGATTTGCTGTCCATGCAGGGGTCAATGAAAACTGCGGAATTTGGAGTCGAAACTGGAATGCGATGTTTACTCAAGCATTGAAGTCTGGTTTGTCCAAAGGCTCTATAAAGAAAGATGTGCTGTCCATGCAGGGGTCAATGAAAACTGGAGTAGTGCAGTTCAATCTTTTGCGATAACAAAAACGAAAGCTTGAAATTAGGCAGTAATCGGTATTCCGGGTTCTGCGAAAATTGTGCTGTGGGTTTGGTTCTAGCAAAACGCAAAACCATATCGGAACCGGAATTTAGGTTTAAAATATTCCATATTTTCTTTGCTTCAGATGTTTAAACATACGTTATAATATATGCACATCTAAACATACGTTATCAATCAAGTTCCAATACAACCAAAGACAATAACTCAGTATGTAATTTCGAATCGAACCAGTCAGACTTGATATGTATAACACAGTACGTATAGATCAAAAGTAGTTAGCTGGACGTTTTTAAACTTGTACATTACACCACAAAATGCACAATTATGAGTATTTTACACTTATATAAGGTTAGCTAACATAAATTGCCTCTAGCACAGCCAGTGAGCTTGTAAATCAGAATGCGTTGCAGTAAAATATATATATACCCTATATTCAGCATATCCTGAAACTGCATTCTTGGTAATGAACTGTATTTATTGAAACTGCTGAGCGATATAACAATTTTCACATTTATAGCGTTCTATTTTAAAGAAAATCTTAGCACACTTTCAGTTGTTTTCTTTTAGAACTGGATAGATCAATAATTGCATGTATTCTACGGAATAACGTGGACTAAACATATGTCTAGTAAGGAGAGAAGATAGATAGCGAAATTGTCTAGTCGAGTCTAGTTGGAAGCACATTAATTGTGATACAGTTTGCGCAGGGCTGTATAGTGGAAGACATTTTTGCAATGGTGTACCAAAACACCGACAAACGGCATATTGATCGATAAACATTATTAGCATATTCGACCACTTCAAGCTAGCAGTAGTGTCATCGCAATACAGTAAATTCAATAAAGGTTTATTTTGAATCCACAGTACTCTCGCTTTTACTTTCATTTTATATACTATATTTAAATTTCGAAGACAATCTTCCGGCTTCGGTTTAAATGGCTAGTTCCTGTTGCTGGTTCCAGTTGCGGTAAATTTCTGTTTCAATTGTTCCGTGCTTGAAACACCTCTATTTATACGCTTTAATTAGAGACAAAAACTGATTCAGCTCTAAGGGGTCAGGTTCAGTCAAAAGGGGTCCGACACTGGTGACGGGTTAATTAGGTTCATTTTTTTACGAAAAATAATACTATATACCGTAGTAATTTATTAAATAATATCTTCAAGCCTACGATTGGTACCGAGATCAGGTTGTTTGCTTGTCCACAGCCTCCCAAAAAGTTTAAAGATGGGGGACTTCGGGTGGTTTGCATTTTCGTTCTGGGGGGAAATTTCAAAGTTTAAAATGATAAATATTTCTATATCTTCATTTACTTTTACTACCGGGTCATTTCACGCTGCGATGACCTTTTGGTCGGGGGGGGGGGTAAAACTGGATATTTTGGCCAGTAGCACGTAAACGTGCAGGGAACTGGTAAAAGTGTTATTTGCGCTAGGAAGCGTCATTAGTTAGCTAGTTCAAACAAAAAAAATTTTCTACTTCACGCACGCCGTAAGAGGCTGGACATCCACATAAGTCCCAAATTGACAAAAATCGTAATGACTAATTTTACGACCTCTTTTTTTCGGGTAGTGTCGTCGCTCCGTGTTCGAAGTTATGGCCCAAATTCTTTTCTATGCAGGATTAGTCAGGTCTACACAACATTTTTAATTGCACGATTTTCAAATCTACTCCAATCATGGAGAGTGACAGCTGTCGATATGGCATGAACCCCAGTTTTACCCCCCCCGACCAAATTCCTTTTTTGGTCATTGCTCGTTACTTATGCATGGTACATAAACGTTGTTCATATATCATACCTGTCCCCTGGATGCCTTTTGAAAAAATATTAACCCAGGTGCTTGCTGTTACTTACCCCAGCGCTAGGGTCAAAAGATCGATTTTAGCACATTTGATTACCCCCCCCCGACCGTTGCTAGTTCGGGGTATGGTGGAGTCAGTAGAAGTCAATTAATTTGTCTGTTATGGTCCTTTCCAATCACGAAGCGAATGGTGAAACGACCGGAGCTCTATCTCGCGCCCGACCTGTTGATCTTAGGCTTGTACCCACCCCCGACCAAACTTTTACCCACCCCCGACCACCACCAAAATGTGGAAGAATCGAACATACGATGTTATTTCGAGGAAATTTCACGCTTTTGGTTCATAATACTTTGTGGCAATACATTTGGACGACATATGTCGCAAAATTATTTTTTTTACAAAAATTCTAAATTTACCCCCCCCGACCATGGTCTCAGGCATGTACAGTGGCAGTTGATATGGGCTGCCATTTTGTACCCTCATAGTGGAAATTGTGGTATAGAATACCTTACATACCGTTTTCAAGTTAACTATGCTGGTTAAACACGGTCGAATTGGCCATTTCACATTTTTACCCCCCCACCCCGCCAAATTTTACCCACCCCCGACCACAAGCTACTTCCGGTATTCTAACATATCTGGCAAAGGGTATGTTTTGAATTTTTTGCATAACACTTCCCCAGGCTAAACTATCGATATAAATAGCTACCGTGTATGGTCGCTTCGTTTCCATTTAATAACCGGTATAAATCGGCACCCCCGTGTTTTAAAAGTGTTAAATTTGACCCAAGAATAGGCATAAAAAGCTTAATTTTTGATATACGGAGTTCCGCATAACGTTATTTTGACCGCGCTGACGGGCTGCACGAGATACGATCACAAAATCGAGGCTAGATGCAACCTGGAGCATACCAGAGGCCATTTTACGGTACCTTGCGGAGCAGCAGGAGGGTAGTATTTGGGAAGCCATAGCATAAAAACGGTTAAAAAATTTACTATAACGACCTCAAATTACGGATCCTTTATGTTTTTTGGTCATAGGGTGTAAAAATGAAGATAATCGAAGCCAAAAAAGCCATTAGTCATTTTTTCTGGGGCAAAACGTCATCGTAGCGTGAAATGACCCTACCGTGCAACTATTTTCAGGCTGCTGGGGACGGACATGATAGAAATCTCACGAACATGGGGGGTTTGGAGAGTGGGGTGCCCCTGTGGACAGGCCAGGGTTGCAATTGGCCCGTAATACAAGAAAATGGGTGATTCTCCATATCCGATGAGCAGGGAATAACCGGAACAGGAACCGTCCATTTAAACCGGATCCGGAACCGGAACCTGGTCTTTGAAATTTATATATAGTAAAACAGATGATGGAAGAAATGAAGGTATAGTGGATTTAAATGCATTAAAAATAACTTTTACATTAAACTTAATGTATTGCGATGGTATTATTGCCTTTCTGAAACTTTAAAGAGACTGTGCCCGTCAGTTAGATCATAACGATGACAACTTTCTAATCAGAATGCTATAAATGAGACACACTGTGATGCTGGTCGCACAGTTTCAATAAATACAGTTCATTGCCAAGAAAGCAGTTTCTATCTGCGTTGCAGATAACGTTAGTTTACTTCAATTTAGACTGATTTACCAAGTTTACAAGCGCACTGGCGGGTGCTTGACGCAATTTATGTTAGCCAAGCATACCCTAAGTACTTCTGCGTAAGCCATACTCTGTTACCGACTTGGACCGATTAAATTCAAACGTATTGCACAGACTTCTGGATGTGTAAAATAGCTGCTACAAGCATCGACCTGTCTTTGATTTAACAAACTCCTGCAGGTTATTATGAAAAATTCCTGCTCAAATTATGTGCCCTACTTACGTTTCACACAGCAAATAGGTTAGTTAATCTTTTCTTTTTGCTTGGTTGTATTGGAGATTGATAATTGTATAATATATATTACATATGTTTGGATTACAGGATGAAGCAACAAACTTGGAAAATTTCAAACAAAATTTTTAAACCCGGTATGGTTTTTGCCCTTTGCCGGAACCGCAACCGGAACACGATTTTCGCCGGAACCGGGATTCCGGTTACTCCCTACCGATGAGATGTTGTAGCGCTAGGAATTGTAGCTTTTTGCAGCTGTTACGGTGCTTATTTATTGTCTAGGTTTTGGTGTATTTGCGTTTTAATATATCCCCATGATACCGGAAATCCACGAAAACGGTCGCGTGATTTATATCGTCCAAACAATATAGACGAAATTGGGCTCTTTTGTTTAGCGAATTAAGCACTGCGTAATCGGATGGGATGAAGTGAAATGAATGGTTGAATTTGTTGCAGTAGTTTTCTACGCAGCTTTAGTACCGGATGATCTGTTTATTTCATATTTTATCGTATGTAGTTTTATAGTAGTATAATTTTTAGCTAAATCTGGTCGGAAATATTTTATTGCTTCAGGTGGCCAATTACAGCAAAACAGCGTCCCGAGAAATATGGCAATGATGAACGGCAACCAGGGAGCAGCCATGGTACAGAGTGGCGGCGCCGTCCCGGCTCATGTGCAGCAGCAGCAGTTGGCCAACTCGCCGTATTCCGCTAAGATGCAACAAGCATCCACGTTGATCTATTCGTCAGAGCAGGGTGGAGCTAGTGAGTTTTCATTTTGAAATTATTTGTGGCGGCGTCCACTCGGCTCATATGCAGCAGCAACAGTTAGCCAACTCACCGTATTCCGCTAAGATGCAATAACCATCCACGTTGATATATTCGTCAGAGCAGCGTGGCGCTAGTGAGTTTTCGTTTTGAAATTATTATTTGTGGCGGCGTCCACTCGGCTCATATGCAGCAGCAAAAGTTTGCCAACTCATCGTATTCCGCTAGGATACAACAAGCATCCACGTTGATCTATTCGTCAGAGCAGGGTGGAGCTAGTGAGTTTTCATATTGAAATTATTTGTGGCGGCGTCCACTCGGCTCATATGCAGCAGCAACAGTTAGCCAACTCACCGTATTCCGCTAAGATGCAATAACCATCCACGTTGATATATTCGTCAGAGCAGCGTGGCGCTAGTGAGTTTTCGTTTTGAAATTATTATTTGTGGCGGCGTCGACTCGGCTCATATGCAGCAGCAAAAGTTTGCCAACTCATCGTATTCCGCTAGGATACAACAAGCATCCACGTTGATCTATTCGTCAGAGCAGGGTGGAACCAGTGAGTTTTCATTTTGAAATTATTTGTGGCGGCGTCCACTTGGCTTATATGCAGCAGCAGCAGTTGGCCAACTCGTCGTATTCCGCTAAGATGCAATAAGCATCCACGTTGATCTCTTCGTCAGAGCAGGGTGGAGCCAGTGAGTTTTCATTTTGAAATTATTATTTATGGCAGCGTCTACTCTGCTCATCTGCAGCAGCAGCAGTTTGCCAACTCATCGTATTCCGCTAAGATGCAATAACCATCCACGTTGATCTATTTGTCAGAGCAGGGTGGAGCTAGTGTGTTTTCATTTTGAAACAATAATTACAGTTCTATCGTGACACAAAATTATCGCTATATTCCAGCAGTTGTGTCAAGCCGGTCAGTCGCATGATAGTGTCGCTGTGGCTATTTCCCAGATTTCAAGTAGGTGCCGTGTATTTTTGTTATTCTTTCTAAGTGTAAATTCGTCCCTCATTCTAGAAAAAATTTTCAATTCGCATTATACAATTCTGCTTGATAGAGAAGCTGAATAATTGTCGTTTCATAATCCATGTGGAACGGAAATTGTAACTTAAGTGTGCTGCCGAGTTATAAATATAGTATGTCTGAGTAAACGGTTTCTTAGATGGAATTATATTCATTTTTCACAGATGGCAATTTTGCAGAGTTTTGTCGTATTTGGATTCCATTTGGGTTGAAACAGTTGTGCTTTTTTATCCACTTTGAGATTAATAATTAATTAATCATAGCATATATTAATAATTTTAGAATGATGATCTTTTCTGATTTTCTAATTTATTCTTTGCAAAATATTGTTTTGTCATAAAATAGTTTCTGTCTCTCACTTTCTGCAAATGTTGTGTTTTCGGTTTTAGTAAATCCTCAAAATAGGCCAGTTGGTTCGATCAATGACTACGATCCACTCAACGGACAATGGGGATCTGCAGCGAGGCCATCGAATGCAAATAAATCAGGTAATTTTTATAGCCCATTACTAGAAGTCGAAGTGTAGCAGCTTTGTTGAAGAGCTGTAGCGACAGCTCATAGAATTTGAAAAAAAAGTCAAGCTTCAATTTCAACCGAGACACCGTAAACGTATCTTGGATATCTCCGCTACACTGATATCAGTGCTTTGTGAATTTATAAGCGCTCAAGTTTGATCGAATCGCATCTTTGGCAATGAAAACGAGGAAAATTTTTTTGGTGTTTAGGTCATAATATTACCGATCCGGGGGGAGAAGTATGTTCAGAACAACTTAGACGTGTTCGTTGTTCCATGGACTATTCGTGGCCTGTCTACAGTCCGCGGATAAGGGCACTTTCGAAATCTCAAATATTCGTGAGATTTTTCACCATGTTCGCTACTCCGTCGAAACCCCATGTTCAAATAATTTATTTATTAATGCCTCTAAATCTATGTTTTCCATATGAAAAGTGTTTTTTAAATTAATTAGCCCTATTTTTAATGCTAAGACGCCGTTTTATAGCCTGTAAATAGTTGTATGTCATTAAAGTACATGAAAATATGGAAATATTTTGCATTTTTTAGAAAAATTCCTCACCTTGAAATTTCCCCCGAGAATGAATGTGGACTCTGAAGTGCAAAACCCGAACTTTTTTCGGAAGGTTGTGGACAGTCCAGTATTTTACCGTTGGTAGTCAAACTGTAAATTTTCGTTACCGTCAAAAAAGGTATACTTTATTAAAATTTACATTTTGTTACCATTTATATATATATACAAAAATACTACTGTTACAGGCAATGTCTATCAGACACCGGTTCAACAGCCGTACCAAGCGGTTAACCAGCAACACCAACAAAGGGTCCAACACGTGCAACCACAACAGCAGCAACAGCAACTACAACAACAGCAGCAGCAGCAACAGGTGCCACATCAGAGGCAGCCGTCGGGCGCCACTTTCCGCGCTCTCTATGACTACACGGCGGCCGACACAGACGAAGTAAGAGAACCTGTGGAGTTTAGGTTTTCTAAAAAGCTTAATCCCAGTTTTCCTGCCGAAGCATCTTAGGATGCCCCCTTCGTGCGGTGGGCGCTCACTTCGTTCATTTATTTAGTTCATTAGTTCCTGGCGTTCCTAATGGAGTCGGTGGACGTTTATTGAGAAATTGTATGCGCCATATACCAGTGTCACACGTGTATTGATCATCGTTTGTTTAGCGCATTATGATGTGTCGGCTTTTCGACACAACTCCAGAGTAAACAAGTGTATCAAACATTCAAAAGCCTGCTCAGAATATTGGTTTTAACATCAACTAGCTCGCTGCACTGGTTTTTCCAATTTGAAGAGACCGTTCCCATTAACTTTTTCGGTACCCCGGTAAAAACTGGTACTCCTAGTGCCTTTTTGCAAAATTTTGGAATCTCCTGGTTCAACGGAGGTGCAATTTTTAGTTTCTCTCTAAAACCTGTTTCGAGGTTGCGGTGGCGCGGGCAGCGGAGCGCTATCTATGATTAGGCGATATATAATAGGCATCAGCGGCCTGATATGAGTAGTATGGCCCGCAAATCTTGAAGTGGTAACGAGTATTTAATTTTGAAAAAATTCGTTTCTGAAATTAAAATTTCATTAAATTCCGTAAAAATTACAATAGGAATTAATTTAACCTCAATTATTAAATTCTGCTTAGCAACAGATTTTGAACCGATTTCTTAAAATATATACATTACATCTCTGTGCTGAAAAATATTGAATCTTGATAATAAATTTTTTATTTCGAAGCCACTCGACTGGAGTGTCCAGTATGACTGATGACTATAGTGCCCTCGTATGGCCCATATAAAAAATTTTTCAGGGAATGGAGAAAGCAGCTTTGTGTTTGAATCTGATGTTGCGGCTAGCTAATAATATAATAGATAGGCACACTGAGATTTGTATCTTATGGCGTAAGTAGCTTGTGACAATAGCAACCTATTTGCGTTGCATTCTTGGTTAAAGTACAGGTTCCAATATGACGTCATTGGTTGCGTTTCAATATGATTACGTCGTTTACGCCACGATTGCTAATGGTCCGTGAAGGTCGGATTAGGACACAATGTTCTGTCCATCAACCTAAAATTGTTGATTTTCTAGCGTGTTCATGCAGTCATTATGATGATTGAAATCAACAGCCTACCGTGCGGCTAGCACTATTATAATATAAGCTCTAAGCTGAAACTATTATTCTTTTAGGTTTCATTTTTGGAAGGTGATCTAATTCTCAACTGTCAATCGGTTGATTCGGGATGGATGACCGGTACGGTGTCGCGAACGGCAAAATGGGGCATGTTGCCCGCAAACTACGTCCACCGAGTCAACTAAAAACGAACAACCCAACTACTACTTTATAATCTCACAATACAGTCGAGCGATTGATGTTTTTCTGACTCGCCAACGAATAATCTTAAATAATTATTATTGTCAAAATGTCTATTGAATAAGCTCAGCTGCCAGGAATATGATATATTGTAATAATTATAAATATTGTAAAATTTAAGAAAACTGCAATTAATAATTGCTTGTAATATATTGTGGTCATGTTTTTTTTGAAACTGAGACGACGAGATTTGTCAACAAAGGCTATCGATTTTGTTTATAATAAAATTATTTATCTGGCTGTGTTGCGAAGATCAAAGTAGCTTTCCTAGCTGTCAAGGTTAACTAGCTTGCTACATTGTTTTCCTTAAAAGTGGGTTCATTCAAGTCGTTGAATTACGTTGAACACCCTGTTTTCATCAAGTTTGAGACAATCGAATTATTGCATCGAATCGCTTGCGCTAGGAATGCTCAATGCTTTTAGTATGTTTGCTCGGAAGTCAACTGTTGCTGCTGGCGTGTACTGTAACTCCTATTGGAACTTGCAAGTTGTTTGCTAAACATGGGTGGGAATCTTGATGATATAATGGCGTTGCAACCCAGTCAGTCAGTCACCTTTTAGTTGCAGTAGTTGTTGTTTTACATTATTATTGTTTTTTGTATGGTTGTTGACATTATGTTTTTGTTTTAAATTTCTATTTCTGACATCTACAGTTATAATGATTGTTTTTAATTATTAATATCGAGCGACCAGCGAGAAAATTTGGCTCGTTGTC
The DNA here is from genome assembly GCA_030248225.1 of Trileptium ribeirensis. NCBI lineage: Eukaryota > Metazoa > Nematoda > Enoplea > Enoplida > Thoracostomopsidae > Trileptium > Trileptium ribeirensis. Next base: position 45,357 of record JASANE010027558.1, read on the forward strand.
GGCGGAACCAGTGTGCCAATACAAAATCACAAGGATACTCAGCATCGAATTTTGTGTTTGGACATTGGGGATGGATTTAGATATACTTGTGTGGTCTGAATATGACCGTTCTTCTCTGGGCGTGCTTTTGTTCCGTTGGGCCGATATAAAGTTTCATAAAGTGAGTGTTTTTGGGTTTTTCTGGAATATTGATGCTGTACTATTGAAGACCAAGCACGAATATGTCCAATTGAGGATCCGCGAACACCGCTAAAGCTATATTGTCTGTACAACTGCGGTCAGAAATAAAAAAGTGTTACGAGAAAATTTGCAAATTACAATTGAACAGCTGTTAATTTCCCCGAACTGTTAGCAAAAGATTTGTTTTCTCTAAAGATTTAGGAATCACGGAATACTAATATTTGCTGTAATTTCTAAACGACACAGAAACAGTGTGAGTGATTGTGTGGGGCCGCTAAATTTTACGAATTTTAATTATAAGATATAGACTATATTGCATTTTACTACTGGTCATGTTTTATTAACTCTTCCTGCAATATCGCCCGAATGTTTGCGCGGTTCATTGTTCGGATATTGCGTTTTATGAAAGTAGTGTCAATATTCAAAGCCAAATTCTGCAATCTCTTTACAGCTCGGACGTTTAGATATAACCTATAGAATTTGGATTTTAATTTAGTCTCGCCAACTGCTACGATATTTCTCAGAACATGATCATTAACGGTTTCCGTACAACAGTTTATGTTTTTAATGTATTATGTATAATGTTTAGCTTTTTGCCGGCCAGTGTTGTATTTTTATTAAAATAAGGTTTTGCTTTGGAGCTTCGTTATAGCAACATTCTGTATTAGTGTGGAGCAAAAATCGTTCTTATTTGAGAAACTCAAATATTCAACTCTTCAACTCAAATATTTAACACGTTCAAACTCGTGCTGACGCACTCGTCTGAACTCGTTACAACCGTGCGTACAAATCTCTTAACGCACGATGGCGGTGCTACAACTACTACATGTAGCATAGCCAGGCGTACGTTCAAAGATGTTATTGTCACCATTCGAGAGGTGTGACTTCGCATGACTAGTACAGTGCAGTCTGCTAATAGCGAATATGTTTTTACTGTGAATTTTTCATTTGGTCTAGCCCAAATTATTGTCTGTACTAAATAAGATATGTGGATACAGTAAAAATATTTTAATTGTATTTTTTGATTTGTTCCAAGAGATTTCACTATATGCGGACTGTACTGTATTTTATTACTCTCGTACATATTTCCGTTGCCGAATGGATTTTTTTTCGTGTTGGCATACGGCGATTGCAAGTGCTGCTTTTACTGATGACATTATTTGTTTGTACGACTGTGTTTTGTTATGTTTGTATCTATGTAGTGTACCTACAACAGTAAATGTGTCGGGGGCGGGGGCCTTAATTTATGTTTGTTTCTCGTCTTTTTTCCGTTGCAATATTTTCCCCGAGTTCAATCGGAAGACCGTGTAGGTAACATTAGGTCCCATTTTATTTCTTTCATTGCACCCAGTAGATACGAGCCGGAAATATGCAGCAAAGGCCTTGTACTGCACAATGTATTTTACCTATCGTATCATCTGATTCGTATCCGATAAGATTGTGCATATACAATCGGATCGGATGTGTTTTCCCCGTATTTGTTTGGATCCGGTGAAAACTTTTGGATCGGACATCTGAACAGTCTCAAAAGGCCTCGGATGGCTGTAAATGATCAGGCAATCTATCTTTGTGGGACATTGCTCGGTGCAAATTATAATCAAGATGTGAGGGCTTGAATGATAGCGAGTTAGAGAAAAATCAGCTAATAGCAATTGAGCAAATGTTAATTTTTCGTGAAATATTTGCTTTTACTTCTGTACGTAGCTGTTAGGCACGAACTTTTTTTATGATCTTTGAATGACAAATATGGAGAGGGAAGTTTTTATACATATTTCTATGTGAAAAGTTTAATGCCCTGCAGTGTCACTGTTATCGGTTTTAGGAAATGGCCACCGAATCGTTGATACGCCTGTCAGTGGATTTTTTTGGTGCAAAGGAACCATAATTTTTTTAATTAACCGTAATTCGATTTAAAATGTATATTATTATAGTGCTAGATCATACATGCGCATAGCGGTAGAGGGAGTTGTCCCTGACAAGTCAATGAACAACCTTCCTCAAACTCACACCGAACTCGGGGTATCAATGAAATCTGGCTGTGGTTTTCAGCAGCAACACTGAAATATTACACTTTACAAACTCCTATATTATACCATCTCATGGCTTCTCCAAAAGGCCCGATGTGGCACAAACAGGCGTTATTTTCACTTATTGCCTGATTCTGTTTGGTGCTACCCTTTAAAATTAGACCGGTATCACAGCGATCGCTTCAGCAAATAGGATAACCATCCTCCGAAACCACGGAGTTGGATCAGATATGTTCGGCAGTTTTACAACATGATATGGACGAGCATCCTATTATTTGGTTTTCCATCAACTGGTATTTTTTGAGATGCCAATACATAATTATCGGAACGGGGGTCACTGTTACCCAAATAAAGTCCTGTCTTTAACCCCGCTAATCCGAAAGTTAACAGGGCCGGTCCTTTCTGGACCTGTTCAGACTAAACTCTATGGGATGAAGCGGCATCACTAAAATATGTTGTGCAGCTGCATTTCAGTTTATCTCGTCATTTTTCTTTCTGATATTTACGTTCTGTTTTTCTCTGTCAGGTGCCATTGGCACCAAGCAACCAACATTGATTTTTGAATTTCACATGTATTTTCTGGAATTGTATGAAACAGTCAATGTTATAACTGTAGATGTAATAATATTTCTACGATTTTGTATTAGCAACACATTTCGGCATTCGTACTGAAAATTTCATTACGCCTACTGCTGCAGAGGAATAAAGTACGGACGTATATTTACTGTATACGATGTTCGTAAACAAATAAGCTTTATAAGCTGTACCTGTAAGACATGCCTGCCGAATCAAGCGTTCAAGAATTGCGTTAAAATTGTTAAAGATGCGGATACGATGGGGAGGGGGAGTCACCTATTTGTCACCCCACCCCCTACTGGGTACCTTCACCTGAGACCTCAGAGCGCCAGCATGTATTCAGTAATCATGTTCGTCTTAATGATAAGTGCCATTGAATGTAGTGTGCGACGAGTCGGACGGCGTGCAGCAAGTCAGTTTTTTTACAAAAATTTTGTTCATGGATTCTAATAGATGTTTAAAACGTCCATATAGCAAGTTCTGCGGAGTCTAATGAGTAGTTTTGTGGAAATGGACAGTTATGACCCCTCTTGTTCCTGACCACAAAGATGGAAATATCCAAATGTAGTTCCAAGTTGCAGGCGTGGGTAATCGTCACCTAGGTATTATTATCATATTACCACTGACACAATGAGCAAGACACAAAACGGGCTAAATTAGAAACTAACAATAAAGTTTTGTGCTAGATAGATTATCGTGTTGTTAGGTTACCGTGCTAAATCAAAGTTGTGTTTCTATTGCTCGGGAACGAACACAGGCAGAGCCAGGTATATGTAATTTTGTTATAATTGATTGTAGTTAACCATCGGTACATAGTGATAGAATCTGTTCTTTATGTATCTACAATAGCTGGGATAAAACAAAGTTCTTTTTTAAATCGAATTCACGTCGAATATTGTTTCTACATATAACATCTTAACCTGTGAAGTGACAAATGTACACAGTACAGGGCCCGTGCTTCTGGAATTGCAGGCATGACATCTATCCGACAACCTTTTCAGCAACTGAAAAAGAGGAAAAACTACCAATTTGTGTCAAAATCGAATGTTTATTTCTGTTATGGCTTGAGGATGACGGACAGTGTTTGCTTTAAATTTTGGCAGTGGGTGTACCTATACGCTACATATTATACAATCGATATTTTCCTAACCTCGTCACTAGTACGCAGGGGCGTCGCAAGCTCTTCAAAAATGGAGAGGGCATGCCGTTTACATTCATTTTGTCATAACCAATCTGTTAAAATTTTAACAATTTTCACTAGAAAACGGGATGGGCTTCCCGGCCACCCTCTTGTGACGACCCCGAAGCTGCGATATAGATTGCTAAGTGCAATATCGTTGACCAAAATTTACTTATATTTCGCTAATATCACAATATATGGTTTTGGAATTAATTTTTTATAAGCGGGGATATTCAATTCAAGTAGTACAACGCATGCCCACGACTTAGCGCATCGGCACTGGCTTAGCGCATCGCTTCGTAATGGAGATACTCTTATGTGAGAAAGGTTAGACTTAAGCATAGCTGTAGACTAATCCGCGCCTTTGTTGTTCGATGTTTATTTATGACTGACAAATATATCTATATATGAAACTGAAGATTTTTCTGTTTCTCTTTCTTTTACAGTTTCTTGTTCGATGCGGTGAATTTCCTTCGCCGTAATTCTTTTCGTTTTGTATATTTTATTAAGTAAATTTTTTACATACTTAGATATGTACATAGAGCGAGATTGTCGACATTGTTTGCCATTTACAATTAGAGTCGGACTTATATTACGGTCCACATCGTGTGTCAAACTTCGCTCCGACAACCGAAATCAAAGCTGCGTTGCACGATTACACAATCCCTTTCTGGCTCATGCAGGGCTTATATTACGGTCCACATTGTGTGTCAAACTTCGCTCCGACAACCGAAATCAAAGCTGCGTTGTACGATTGCACAATTCCTTTCTGGCTCATGCAGGGCTTATATTACGGTCCACATTGTGTGTCAAACTTTGCTCCGACAACCGAACTCAAAGCTACGTTGTACGATTGCAGGGAGCTTACAGACATTCGGGATTCTGGAGTTTCGGCCACGGGCAAGCTGGAGTTGGGAATCAGGAATCTGAACTTCGGGAATCGGCCATTTGGAGGATTTCGCAAGTGATATGGAAATCGCGTGTTTGTAAAGCGTTGGAGTGCGAAGTCTATCGGGGCGCCCCAATACGGTTGGTATGCGAATCCGTGCACCAATATCGAATTGGAGGGGGCACTATTATCAAACTTTAGGGAGCCAACATCAACTTGAAGGGCCACCAATAATTGTCTTTTACAGCTTGCTATAAGAGACTTGTCTCTACAGATGTCCGAAACCGACACAAAACTCTAACAGCCTAAGGCAGGCATCTTTCACTTAGCCGTAGCAAGTTTTTGCCTCTTTCGGCTAGCTGGAAGAAACTATTGTCTTTTATAACCAGATATAAGAGACAAATGTCTTTTACAAACATCCGTACGGTGTTGAAGTCTCTTACGTTTGTCTTTAGCATCAATGCATTACAAACTAAAATATGTTATAACTGTTCTTAAGATATTTTTATCTCGTATGGCCAGTTGTTAAAGGCGTTTATCTATTGTGACCACATCTATAAGACAAAAATCTTGTACAATCGGCTCTAAGAGGCTAAAATATCTTACTGTTATCTGTGAGAGATTAACATATCTTACAATTGAATATAAGATATAAAAGTGCCTTATAACTATCTATATGAAACTAAAATATCATACAGCCAAGCTTAAGAGATTTTGTTTCTTAAAAACGGCCGTAAGAGACAAAACTGCCCGGTTTTCTCACGCATTTTTCTGTGAAAGCTGCATAATGTAGATGTTTTCATGTCAGGGGCTAAAGCCACGGAGGTAGTTCTTCAAGGCTTAATGCGCGTTAAATGAAGTGGTCCACATATTAACGAATGCACGTCATTTAAAACTCCACAATGAGCAATGAAAATTTCGTACATAACCACAATTCAATAATTTAGCATTTTTGGATATAATAAGAAATTTATAAAATTTATGCATTTAGTACTGGTCTCTTGGGTCCGAGCCGGGTATGTCGCAGGCATTTAAAATAAAAGCCTGCCAGTGTACAACACTACTGTACTGTGCCTAAAAATGTGTTACAATTTCGTGTTACGTTTCTGCGCTTTCAGGTTTCTAACTAATGTTGTAGATTTTTTGTAACATATTGTATTGGATACATATCTTCTAGTAGTTTTCGCATTAGAACTTTTCTGTTCGCCCCAACGTCAATGGTACATGCGGCATTTTCATAATGGCTGCACTCAAAATACATATGCTGAATATTTAGTAGTATTATGGTAAATTGTAAGCATAACTATATATACGTAAGTTGTTTAAAATTATGCTTAACTTAAAAATTTAGTCATATGTGGAGTTTTTAGTTTTATTTGAATTTTTTTAGCATAACTATGCTTGAATTTTTAGCATTAATAACGCTTAATAATAAGCAAGAAATTTTGCTAAAACATTGCAATAAGCATATTTATACTTAAGTTTTAGCATAATTATCCTAAATTTTTATTAAGCACAGGTATGTTCTGTGTATTAACTATTCCATCAATGCAACTAAGCTCATCAAATATAACTGTCATTTCTAGGCCTCCTAGTTCACGTTTCAAGCACTCCACAACAAATCGTGTTTTACATTGTTCCTCGATGGTAACGTACTTATAAATGCTCAGTTCGGCCAAACCGATATATCTTAAACCGTGTTTGATGACACGGGCGTTTTTGGTCTGACCCCTTCTTTGTGGTAGGGGAGATGTGGTTATGAGCAGATGGGCGAAGTTTTAGGGGCATGCCAGACCCCAGTTTTAGGGGTAGGTTAAATAACTGCGGTCGGATCAACGGAGCCCTCTTTACAACTGGCGCTCTAGTATGAATCCACTAAAGCTGGGGAATGGGGTCCGAGCTTACCCTCCCAAACTGGACAGAGGGCTTGCTCATGACGACGACCGAAAATTCCCGTGTCATCAAACACGAGTTAATATATGAGCGCTGGGAATTGACATACTCTTCTCTAATGTACTCTTGATTCTACTAAATGACACCAAAATGTTGAACGAATCTGTATTGATTTCACAGTCCCAAACTTATTAAGCCCTTTAAAAAGTTTGCCAATTTTCAACGCGAAGCTATGATCAAACAGTGCATATTTTCCCATAAAACCTCAAATTAAAAGCCTGCAGTGACTTGCAACGTGTCTCTGACGAAATGGAAATACGGCAAATTGTCAAAATGAATTAAAATGTATTTCGTATAAAGTTGAAGAAATTGTGTGCTCTCTACAATGTTTGAGCGACCGATCTCGGCTTGTTAAGCTGCGTTTTAATGTTGCGGCACATTGACGCAAATCTGGACATAAGCAAGCACGAAAATGATTGTCTATATACCAGAATATGAACTTGTAAAGAATAGCTCCATGCGGGGAACTAGTTTCAAGCAGTATTCGGAGACGCAAAAAGGCGTTAGCCCATAGGCGTAAAATATGCGTAAACTTATGGCGGATTAGATGGCTTGGGGGGGTGTGGTACGCGGACACTATTCTACATGCTCCCAATTTATTGCAATAACTTCACCGAATTTTTCGCGAGTCCTTGTGCGAAATGGGATAGGTGAGACGTATACGTTGCCTCAAGAATTGGAAGTGTCAAAATTACCACCCTGCTTTGACGACTTCCCCTCCCGCTCGTTCTCTCTGGGACCTCGCCCATGAATGGTGATTTATATTTATACTTACTTACATGGAATAGTGGTTATGTGTGGCGAAGTGATACCACAGGTCTCAGAATGAGTTCGCGTCTTCGAGCCTACCTGTACGCATATTTTGGGCAATTATACACTAAAGGTCACGTTTCTTCAAGGCACATTCGTGTAAAACGTGACGGCGGAATGGACAATTTTAATGGGAACATGAAACTCCGGAAATGAGAATTTGGAAACATGCGAATCTTGGCCCCGGGTAAAAGGACCATCACTGTAATGGTTATAAAGCTGCACCCGGATAACGCGCTGACCTAGATTCCGATTATTCAAAACCAAGATGTTAGGTTCAGCAATGTGGACCAGGTTTTAACTATTTACGCAGTCCGTCAATCCGGTTCAGTGCTTATAAAATAAAGGTACAATAGCCCTGCTACATACACTTAAGCTTCTAGGTTGTCTTCGGGAAACAGTAGCCTTAGTTTGAAAAGCTGTTTACATAAATAAAGAGCAATATATCCGCTCAGCAATTGAAGCAAATTGGTTTATTACTCAGCGGACAGACAACATCGAATAGTTTGATTATAGGCATTTATGTTTAATTAGTTCGTTTCTTTAAAGCAAATTCAAAGGAATACTCTACTTTCTGGGATCTACAAGCATAACAATACCAGTGATATCCACAAATAATTCATGCATTTTACTTCTCTAGCCCAGTAGTCCCAAACAGCAGGTAGCATTATATTCAGAATTATCGATACAGCCCACACTGGCAACGGCCAACAGTCAGTGCTTTATGTAACTTGAGTTGACCAGATTTAACGAGCAACAAAATTTCAAATTCCCTATTGAACTGAGAAACGGTCTTATAGAACTGGCGCGAGGAATGATGACAACTAAAAACTCAATAGATTTGATGGCTTCGAAAACGACCATTTCCGTCTACTGAAATTAAAAAAAATTGAATTTCCAAACGCCGCCAAAGCTCTAACAACGCATTTACTTTAATCCCATTGTAACAGAAACGGAAAAACGAAGACATCCACAGCGCCGCACTACTCCGTGATAAAAATTATGAACATGACAAGACTAACATTGTCGCCAAAACACAAAGTTGTCGTAAGGAAAGCTTGACATATAACAAATTCTATTCGTTTAAAAAAACCAAATTTTATCCGGGATCTGTTTGAAATGCTAGGCGTTTCGATTTGCTACAAATCTGATTCTATTCTAATGTGTTAGATATATGAGCTCCCAAAATTAGCTGTCATATTTTGGCCACTTTTTTGAGAGTTGGTGTTCTAGGAAGCATTTTTTGGGGCTGCGTTTCAGCTTGGGTTTCTTAAAATCGACAGAAACGGAGTTAGATTTTCCTGTTGTGTTCCGTCATACCATGAGTCAACGATAATTTATTGAAGGATATATAAACCTCGATCGTACTTATTACAATGATGTCGTCCAACCAAGGATAGTAGTGAGTACGCCAAAGTGTGACGGCGGTATCCCTCAAGATTTCCAGGTGACATAACAGTTATTAAGCTATTAGTTACTAGCAACCACCGGTTGCTCCTTATCCGGCTCTAATCCGATTACTGGAAACCAAACATTTTGCTGATATTTAACTAAGAAATACGAAGACTTTCCAACCAACATTCGGGGTGTGGTGGACCTGAAATCGTTGGAGACCCGAAAAAATCACATCATCATTGGATACGAAAAAATACATGAGTATGACTGGGTGTCAGTACAGTACATATTCTTATACATACGACTTCTTTATCATCGACTCTCTTTGATCGTACGAATACAGAAAAAGAGATGATTTCAAACTTTGATCAAATAGTGTGAACACGAAGTAAGTAGTCGTCAGAAACTGTCAGCGCCAAAAATCGGAACCAGTATTATTACTATTATATTTAGGGCCCTTAGCTCCCAGCAGTTCATTTTCTAAAAAAATATTAAATGCAAAAATATAAATAATTAAAAACAGACTGAGTATAAATAAAAACAGGTATACATATAAACAACATCACACGCAAAATTTGTATTGTGGAATGCATAACGATGGATACAAAACATACCCCCTAGCATTTATAATAGCCCTAGGACAATATCAACACGTTAGTGACAACAAAAACACACATTATACAAAGATATATTACGGTCATTATACGTATTTAAAACAATAATAGAACTCATTAAATCTGCGATCGACACCGCCAAGAATCACCTAATATAGTAATGCGTTTCAGCGGAAATTAGATGACTTGGACCGCACAGTGGTTGAGGGTTCACCAATCCGGCACTTTTAGCACCGTAGCGCTCTACAAGTTGGACGGAATAATAGTTGCGTGAAGACGATGGCCAAATGCCGCATCGCCCTGCGGCTGCTCCTGGCCCTTAGGCTGATTCTGCAAGAAGTGATACCGCGGCACTGACACAACTCATTCTGACCGGTAGCGTGTCTTTTAGCGATGTCGACCGACATAAAAGATTTATTCAACACCGGAAGATATACAAATTTTTACCAATCTATACGGCACTATGTAGCAATAAATTCAATCCGCTTACCCGGTAAACAACATGCTTTCGAAGAAAATATTGCTAACAAGCGACAATTTTTTTCACTCATTCACCCAATCGGCTGCAATTCAGCTCATGCCACGCGGTGTCTTACCTATGAGACGCTTACCTCTGAGTAATAAAAATTTCGGATTGGTAAAATCGTACCACCGTAGTGCGACAATCGTACAAAACTTCTTTCAGCTTGGATATTAACGTGTATTTCTGAACGTACACATCAAAATTAAATGGATGACAGGATAGACGCTACATTTGAAGTGCTAAAATTCGAACATTAAAAAATTTCTTTCAGCTTGGATATTAACGTGACATCAAAATTAAATGGATGACAGGATAGACGCTACATTTGAAGTGCTAAAATTCGAACATTAAAAAACTTCTTTCAGCTTGGATATTAACGTGACATCAAAATTAAATGGATGACAGGATAGACGCTACATTTGAAGTGCTAAAATTCGAACATTACAAAACTTCTTTCAGCTTGGATATTAACGTGTATTTGTGAACGTACACATCAAAATTAAATGCATGACACGATAGACGCTACATTTGAAGTGCTAAAATTTGAACATTTAAAAAACTTCTTTCAGCTTGGATATTAACGTGACATCAAAATTAATTGGATGACAGGGTAGACGCTACATTTGAAGTGCTAAAATTCGAACATTACAAACTAGAATCATTTTGATATAATAGGGACAGCGCTGATAAAACTGTTTCAGTTGGCCGAGGCTGCAGTACATTGGAAACGACCCTGAAGACTAACAGTTTACAACGTTGGACGGAGTAACCCGGTCATCGAAATGGTGCCGCTTTTCGCAATACTCCGTGCAAACAAGTCCCCCTACAAGGCTGGACCAAACACACCTGACGGCCAGCAGTGGGAACAGGTGATTCTGGTATAACAGCACAAAAAGTAACTTAAAAACGTTCGTTTATGTAGTAAATCTTGCAAAACTCATTTATAAATTATTTATTTAAATAATAACGATTTTGACAAATATATATCAGGGAGTAACCGGAATTCCGGTTCCGGCGAAAATCGTGTTCCGTTTGCGGTTCCGGCAAAGGGCAAAAACCATACCGGAACCGGAATTCCGGTTTAAAAAGTTTGTTTGAAATTTTCCACGTTTTTTGCTTCATATGTGATCCAAACATATGTAATATATATTATACAATGATCAAGCTCCAATACAACCAAGCAAAAGAAAAGATTAACTAAGCAATTTGACGTTTGAAACGTAAGTAGGGCACATAATTTCAGTTGGAATTTTTCATAATAACCTGCAGGAGTTTGATAACAAATCAAAGCCACGTCGATGCTTGTAGCAGCTATTTTACACATCCAGAAGTCTGTGGGGTACGTTTCAATTAAACCGGTCCAACTCGGTAGCAGAGTATGGCTTTCACAGAAGTACTCAGGGTATGTTTGGCTAACATAAATTGCTTCAAGAACCCGCCAATGCGCTTGTAAACTTGGTAAATCAGTCTAAATTGAAGTAAACTAACGTTATCTACAACGCAGCTAGAAAGTGCTTTCTTGGCAAAGAACTGTATTTATTGAAACTGTGCGAGCAGCATCACAGTGTGTTTCATTTATAGGATTCTGATTAGAAAGTTATGATCATTATCATCTAACTTACGGGCACTGTTTGTCCAAAACTTACGGGCACTAGCCTAAACAGTGTCCCTGACCACTGATCTGAAAATTACCTTCTATCTATTATTTTGTCTTAGAATCATATAAACCAATAATTTCAAGTTTCCTACAGAACATGTAACAAACGTATGTGTATTAAAGGGAGGCGACTGGAGACAGAGCGAAAGTGTGTATTCTACGCTCCAAGCTTTGTAAGCATATTCGATTTGACGCAGTATACGCAATTCTAAAACACAGACGTATGGTATGGTTTGGCCAAGTCTGCCGTATGAGCGAAGTGAGGGTTACCCGTAAACTGCTCCACGCCAACCCACCAACAGGTTGGAAACGACCCTTGGGTGGTGTCCGCAAAACGTGGATGCGACAACTAATGAAGGACTTTTCGGCGCGACCCTTCCAGAACATCTCGCTTAAACCATCGGAACTGGCAGAAGCAATGGCGTTATGAAGTCTCTCGGGCAGCTATGGATCGTGAACATTTCCGAAGTTTAGTGACCATGGTATCCGGCATAAGATGATCACATCAAGCCGAACAAGTAAGTAAGTATACGCAATGGTGTATAGTGGAAGGCAATTTTTGCTCTGGGTGTCCAAAAGATCGATAAATAAACATTATTAGCTTCCTGAGTTCCTTTAAAGTTTCAGAAAGGCAATAATACCACCGCAATACATTAAGCTTAATGTAAAAATTATTTTTAATGCATTTGAAATCCACTATACCTTGATTTCTTCCTTCATCTGTTTTACTATATATATAAATTTCGAAGACCAAGTTCCGGTTCCGGTTTAAATGGACGGTTCCGGTTCCGGCAAATTTCGGTTCCGGTTATTCCCTGATATATATATACATATATACATATATGAATTATTGACATAATATATATGTAAATTTATATAACTTGATTGGATTTTTAAATTATTGTATTTATTATACAAATTGATACATTCATAAATTTCACTTTTGCTTTTATGACACGCATGTATAATACAGTCAGTGATATATGCGGGAGGTCCGTTAGAAATCAAACTTCTAGCAATCATTAGTCCGCTTCAAATCCTTAATCCATTTCTGTTTACTACCGTTTATGTTCCTGGTCTACTATTAAACTGATACATGTAGTCATCATTGTTATAATGTATGTTCATAACCCACGAGCAAAAACTTAAAGTGATTCCACCAACCATTTTATGAACTGACATTAAATCGAAAACCCTTGTAACTCAAAGAAAGCCAATTATTGTTTGTTTTTGCTAACCGAAAATCGGCAAAATCAAATGCCAAGTGTTAGACATTGAATTTTGGAGATTTCCAATATGATGAAAGACGGTTTTTTGGTGTCGCCTATCAACGTTGCATTGTTCTATTGTTCTCAATTTAACGTAACAGTATACATACGCCGTACAGAAATAGGTCCTATCATAATTAGCAAAAATTGTTAATCCACTTAATTCATTTTCGACACGTTTTCGGCGACAATTTATAAATTTCAGCAGCAACACGCTGCTCTGTATTACGGAAATACAGAGCAACGTGTTATCGAAGCGCGTTTCACTGAATTTTTACTGACCAAAAAGCGTTCCATAACAATTTTATACGAAATAGAAAAACAACATCGTTTACTGTTGCATCATAAAGTTGTGTACATATACATTTATGTGTTTGTAAATTACTACATTTAGCTGCTTTTTTATAAACAGACTGAAAAAAAAACAAAATTTTTCATTCTGACATGTCAATAAATCAAATTACACTGTGGTTTGTGGTCCAAAGCAATGAGGCGGCTTGTACGATGGCCTGCATCCGCCCAGAAGTGACTGCTGCAAGCTCGATGCTTGTTCGTTCAAAACTCGATTGTCATTCTTCCAGCACGTATTACTGTACTTTTTAAAAGTTCAGACAAGAAACATCTTTAGCAATGTTAATTTGGGATTGTGACGCACAAACTATCATGAAGCTCTGTAGTTTATAAACTACGAAAACTATGCTCTAAGGATAAAAATTAAAATAAAATAATGATCATACACAACATGAACCGAATGTGGCAACAAAACCGTTTTAAACACAAACTAGATAATAGTATATACATCAGATCGTTTATATTTTAAGTATTTTCATTTGACTAATTCTAATAGCTAAGACCACAGCAACAACAATTACTTAAATCAACAACTGCTAGAGTTAGATTTACGTATCATGCGCCAAACGATATCCGTCGACAATAGCGAGACACGCATTCACTGTTCTGTTTCGACTTTATTCAAATCGCGCAGGTTCGTTATGAAGTTTGTTGGCGTTAGAATCTGATCGGATCCTGAAAAGCGCTAAACATGAGTATTATCTTAGGATTCTCTTTTGAAAACCACAATAATCGTCTTTACCGGTTCATGCCGCCTGGCAAAATTTTGAATTCCCCCGGTTCATTGCAACTGGGCAAATTTTTTGTTTCCAATCGGTCCAAAATACATAAAGTTTGATCAAAATTTGTAACATAAGTCCAATTTGAAGCCAAATATTTCGCAAACTTTATCAAAAGTTGCTTCAAAATAGCTTTTTCTCAATCAAAAGCGTCTCAGCAGTGTTTCTAGCACGATTTTTAACCGTTTTTCTGTTGGCAAAATACCCCGGGCAAAACCGGATGCACTGCGGTTCATGCCGTCTTACGAAATTTTCATCGAATGGGGAACCCAGAAATCAACGCATTAATCAAAACAAAGGAAAAACCTAGTTGAACTAAACATTTAGTAGATGACATCGGAAGCTGTCACAAAATACTATGCTGGTATTGTAATTATCAACAGCTTACGGACCAGTACAGTTTGGTCAAAATGTACAATTCCTGCCAAGCCACACATCTTCAAACTTATTGAAGATGAAAAATATTCACGGAAAAGGGTGTTCGCCTACCGTCCCTGCCAAAAATGAGCATTATACTTCTAATCAACATCGACGCATTCTCGAACAACTTGAAGCAAAAAAATAATTTTGAACATGCTGCGCGCAACTTCTTTAATTTGTTGAATTTTTTATTTTCGCGCTCTATTTCAATTAACCGGTATATACTATCGAACACTGTTTGAGCACCACATTCCAACATTTGTTTCCAAATAAACACCAAACAGGTCTCGAACGAATATCCAACGACCAGCGGATGTTTCTTGCAAACTCTACGGTGCAAGACACATAGGTCAATAATGTATCCATGCGTTTCGTGTATATCGCCGCAATAACTAGTATTTGTCCCGACTAACCGATGACAATTTCCCACGGCTTTTTGTCTCGCGTAACTTCGTAGGCGACTCGCATTTCGCTGAACGTCAGTCCGCCGACCATGAACAAAATCAAACGCGGCCCAGAGCGGGTTGGTTGGGCACCGCCGGCGCCACGGTCTTTGTTGTGCCATTGTCCGTAACGTGCGCTGAAAATGAGATATACAATACTACACATATTCCGTCGGTGTAACAAAGGAGACGTTGTATTTTTACAAATATTTTGTCGTGACCACTGTATGCGATTGTATCGCTACCACTGAAGTAGTACACTACTAAAGTTTCATCCTAGCAAAGACTAAAATGGGCACACGCCAAGCCGTCTATAACTTGGAGTTACAATTTAAGTCTTTTGACTTGATGATATATGACATCATGTCGGCCGTAGGATGAGCCGCCAATGTTTCCATTAGGGTAAAGCAAACTAAATTTGGATGGAAGCTGTCTGGACCTACTAGCCGTGAACTGGTGCTGTTTCACCTTTAAGGATTTTTATATTGTGTCACTAGTATAAATGCAGTTATATTCATTTATTCAAGTTGGAGAGAAGGCGTGGAGCCCCTGAAAATACTTCGGGCTACCTACGTGGGAAAATTTTTTGCTTGCAGGCATCCAAAACACCACCAGATCACAAAAACCACGTTCTGGAGCTAACAATTCTATTTAATTGTGTAAACGTGGGACTCCAATTTTGGAGCATACAGAATGTTAAACATTCAGTTCGAAGTTTTGTTAGTAGAACAAACTTTGTTCTACTAACAAAATTTCGAACTGAATCAAACAAGAAATTCGTGATTAGAATTCTGCCATCGATATTCATAGTTAAGCGAACGCGAATATGGGATTTTTGATATGCGAACGCAATTTGAGGAAGCGCAAATTTGCTACTAATGCATGCAATTTTCTGGCGTTAATAATGACATGCTGAATCGCATAGCTGCGTTCGTAGTCTATGGGCGATTTAAATTTTGCTATAAAAAAAGTGATTGCAATCGTGATTTCAGTCAATGACATAAATAGATAATAAAGAAATTTTTACGATTTTCCACCTAGCGCCATCATTGAAAACTCCTCTCGCTCAGTTTCTATTATAAAATATAATTTAATACCTCGACGGGGGAGCTTTATAGCTCGACGCTGGTTGTCGTCCGGCGAGAAATGGAAAATGTTGCTGATCGAGCTTGTCGTCGACGGCGTCTTCGATGATGTCTTTGATCACCGGCGTCCATCGACTTGTCTGATACGTCTGTTCACCGGAACGCTCCTTTCGTTTCGGGTTCCAAATTTTGCGGCGACCTTGCTGTAAAAAAACAACACACTACGACTGGACACTTTCAGATATTTCATTATTTTTATCAATAAACAACTGACAATATTATTGAACCGTTAGCGAAAGATTTGCTTTTACTTCTGTGCGGATCAGCATGTAATGTATAAATGAATTATTCAGAGCACTTCATGCGAAACAGTTGCGGAACAAAAGGCTAGTTTATCGACGTCAAGTATGGAATTTTATTACGTGGCGATTCGGCACAATGCTCGCGTTAGAAAAATATAATGTTCGGAATTATACACAAGGCCACACTGACGCCAAAACTTTGCAAAAATTTTGTTAAATTTGCTTCCAAATCTTTTTCTCTCCATGAACTATTTCTGACATTATTTTTAATCGTTTTTCTCTTGGCAAAATTGGGCGCCGCCCAGTTTGGAACCACGGGTGGTTCCGGTTCATAAGCCCTGGCAAAATTTCAACGAATGGATAGCCCAGAGCAAAATTCAATCAAAGTGCTTGTATATGCTTACGCTTCTTCAGCAAGTAAATAATAAATATGCAACAAAAATAACGATAAAAATATTGCAAAAGCTTGACAACAACGAAAAATTCCATTATATAATTCCTAGTTGACCTGGGTGCTAAGTTTTCTCCAGCTAAGCTGAGAGGAAATTCCTCCAGGTATTTCCAATACCCCGCGGTTGGAGTTAGGACACCAGCTCAAAGATCCATGTGAAATTTTGATCCTGTGGAGAGGCCAGAATATTGTGACGCATCATTATTTTTCCAGAGAATATTGATAATTCACTGTTATTTTTGTGAACTCTACAAGTCATATTAAAGTCAACTACTTCAATAAATTAGAATTATTATTACGTAACCGGAATATTATGATTTTGTGACTGATTCGTAACTAAATCAGTAGGACGAGCTTTACTAGTTTATATTATATTGTCTCGTAAGTAATTTTGTGGATCGAATAGAAAAGCGATCGTTTTTAGATCACAAAATTGGTTAACCACCGTTAAAATACCGACGCCTAAGAACAAAATGCCGTCGGCATGGGCGCATAACCAGCTGCTGCGAATATTTATTACATAGATTTAGGTTTTTTATATACAAGACTGGGCCCAACAAAACCCCACCCTAAACCTGGGCTCTCCATTCGCTGAAAATTTTGCCAGGGGGCATGAATCAGGCCCCCGCTGGTTCCGAACCGGGGGGCGCCCGATTTTGCCATGGGCATTTTTCCTAGAGAAAAGCGGTTAAAAATCGTGTCAGAAACACTGCCAAAATGATTTTGATGAAGAGAAAAGGGATTTTGAAGCAAATTTTGACAAATTTTATGTACTTTGGACCGATTGGAAACAAAAACATTTTCGAAGAGGCGGTGAACCGGGGGGAGCCCAAAATTTTGCCAGGGGGGTATGTACCGGGGCACCTGTTCTGAACCAGGGGCCCCCTCCCCCCAATATGGAGAGCCCAGCTAAACCTGTGCCAATTCAACCCAAAAATATGCCACGTGGTTCGAGACAGATAGTATTCACACTTGTCACGAACAATCACTGATGTGATAACCGAACTACGGAAACAGTCAGTTAAATTATGTCACCCAATCAAATTTCGATATCCTAAAACCAAATCATTTTCCGCCGATAACGAGCATCCTGTTTCTAGACGAACCAAAATGCAAATAATTTTCTTGGTCGGGTAACGCAATCATGATGGGAACGTTATAAATGAATGAACACAAAAATAAGCAATAACGTACATCGGTAGTAATATTCAAACCCAAATACGCCATATTGAGTGCCGTCTGTTTGTCTTGCATAATGTCGGCGTGTTGAAGAAGTTTCGCCAAATTTTCATCCGGAACGCCTGAAATACATAGTTTAGTCGATGCGAGTGCCGGTAAACTCATAAAGGTGCAATGTTACACAACTTTACACGATCTTGTTCTAATTAAATCCCATAGAATATTCTGGAACAATCCCAGGATAAAAATACGGGAGTTCAGATGATTCAACACATAAGAGTATTGAATAACTTCAGCCTGAGATGCGGACGTTAAACTTCCCAGGTAGAAACTTTGTTTAAGAGGATACTGCTTAAAAATCTGTTCATGACTAATTTGTATCGACACCTAGACAGTCCCCAAGTTAAATAAGTGAAAATTAATATACCCATCTGAGCAGCAATTCAAAGGAAAAAATCCATACATAAACATGCATTCAGTCAGCCCAATATGAGACGCAACTCGTAAAAGCAAATAAGCGTTCTCGCGAATGTGACCGAATGTTTTTTCTGCATTCCTATACGAACCAAACGGAAATACTAATGTTGAACTATAACTGTTTTAGGGGTCTTTTTCGTAGTACGGCACTTTAAATTTAGCAAAAAAAATTTCGCCAGCCATATCATCATTACATTGACCACAGTGCCATCTCTGGTGAGTCTAAAGGTACCGCCCAGGATATAACGTGCGCAGTCAGGCAAAATAACGAGCTAAAACGTTGATTCATAACAATCAATGCATTTTTCCGCTATAATTGACAAATAATTATGCTCACCATTTTTCGAAAGTACAAATAGCAGAATAATTCGGAGTTTATCGACGTCGGTAACAATTGTATCGATAAGCAACGGCGTCATATTTCGCATTGGATCCTTTACTTTTTCGCCTTCGGCGTCTACGCCCATCGCCAAGTCCTAAAATTTAAACTTAGATCAATGCAATATGTTTCAAACGAAAAAAATACAAATTATTCTGTGGCGTTGCCACACGGGTAGGGGAATGGGAGCCTAAAGATGAAGTGCTACCCACCCCAGTTTATAGCTACAACAAAACTTTTTTCAACAAGCTATCGGTACATTATTGTGTTGAGTTGACCCTGCAGTGCGTGAGTGCCCCCACACCTATTGAAATTTTCAAGTGGCACTCCTATTATGCAAATTTCTTTGCAACCATTAAACGTCTCGCCAAAAACACAGCACGGATGATCTTGCACTAAATACATTCACTTGTTTTCTGTCTCAAGTCTGAACAATTAGATCGCTCGAATTGAACACATGTATAGAAGGCTCAATTAAAAATATTTAATAAATACTAATCACCTACAGAAATAAGTGTACAAAAACTAACATAATAATAATGTTTACGAACGTAACACTATTCGGTCATAAATACGACAATGCAAGTATGCGGTTATAATGATCGTGTGTAAGCGGAGTTTCTACGGTTCGTCTGTGTTTACGTTTGTTCGCGCTCGTTTTGTTACACACTTAGTTTTGACTGTGAATGTTGCGCTTATTGTCAGAACATGATGGTCCTGCTCCTGCTAATTTTAGCCGCAATAACACGAGAAAGCTATGATGAGGAATGTTTGTAATAGGAACGGCCCCTTCTTTTACACTTTCAATAATTATTATTATTAGAAATAATGAGCTTTCATGCCAACAACCTACAACTCATAAAAAAAATTTCAATGGTTCGCATCGGCACAACAACAACGGTGCAACAGTGTCATAGTAAAACGCTAAATAGTTGGCATTTAATATGCTATAACACTCGCCACAGTTGGAGAAAATAAAATTTTATTTTGAAACTGCTCTTATTCACTCGAACGTAAACGCTACAGTTAATTGTCGCCAGTACTTTATTGCTATTATAACCGGCTGATTACTTGGGCGGCTGCGAAGACAAAATATATGTCCTTCGGAACCATGCCCACCCAGCATTGATCTAACATTAATGAAAAATTCAGCAAAAATTGGACGTGGCATAAACAAACAAAACAGCGACGTTCTCCGGATTTACATACCTGCTCGACCTTGCATAATTTATCAACACCCTCTTTGTAGCGTTTCATGCAGTCTTCGGCTAAATGCAAATGTGTCGAGTATTTGTTGAGTTGCTTTTGATATTGCGGCATTTTTTTGATTAAATTTGACAAATCTTTGACCGATTTGGCGTCCGCAGCCGTCATTCCCTTTTTGCCTTGACTGAAATTTTTCAGGCCGTTCGTCACTTCGCTGAAATACACAAAACATAAATAAATAAATAAGAGTGTACAGCGAGCACGTCTCAAACACATAAGATCAATAAACACACAGTAACTATGTATAATGTTGTACTAGATGCGTCAGATGGCAATACACCAACTATCTTACATGTTCCCATGCGGCAGCGTAGATTCACCCCAAAATAATACACCATGATATGGACTTAACTAAATTGGGTTCTAAAACCAAGAGCATCACTCACCAGTATAGTGGGCGCTAGGAATGACTTCCGGCTTTCGGATCAATATTTCCTCCTAGATTATCTTTTCAAGTTTACCCACACTATATCAGTGCGTTTAAAGTAATAAGAATTAAGAATATGAAAAACTAAAGGCGTGTGAGCGACTAATGAGGCGTATGCGTGTGACCAAAAGGGAATTAATTAACTGCAGCTTGATAGACATGAGTGCAAAAGAGAATCTCGACAACGATAGAATGCCTCTACTGCAATACCCCATGACGTAGTCGGAGTACAAGAAAGTGAAGGACAACTACGTTTGGAAGTGCTATAACAAAAGCTACTCACACACGAAAACAACCCGGTCTATCCGTGATGGCTCGTTCTTCAAACATTCGCACATCAATCTTCATACATCGGTCCAGCTACTGTGCCTGTGGGCTGAAGGCGAATACGAAAATACATCGGAGCGATTGGCTGATGTGTCGAAGCAATCCTTGGTCGACGTATATAACTTCTTCCGAGAAGTTTGCACGCAGCATTGTCGGCGTCATCCTATACGGCTGGCCTGTCCCCAGCCCTCCGAAAAGTGGGGGAACTTCAGGGGGCCCATGTTCATTCTTAGGGGAAATTTAAAGTGGGGGGACAAATGTTGCTTAACAATATTAAATATTTCCATACTTCCTGCATTTGCTACCGTGAATGTATTTTAAAGCTAAAACCGATATTGTAACATTATAAATAGTGGTAATTAATGTTTAAAAACACTTTGCAAACAAAAAACATATTTTCAGACATAGAAATTTTTGGAATTAGTTGAACATGGGGGCTTCGACCGAGTGAAGGGGACGGACATGAGGGAAAATTTCACGAACATTTGGATTTAAAAAGTGGGGAGGGGTCCCCCACCCCCACTGTGGACAGGCCAGTACGGCAGGGCCCCCTGGTACCGTCGTGAAGATAGACACAGGTGAGTTTGCGCACAAGTTCAATCATGAACTGCATTTTGTCGATCCGTTCACCGTTGTCCATCGAGCCGTACTGATACAGCCACAAGATTCTAACAAATCACATGCGTAGTGTGCGTCGCGATGTGCTGCCTGGTTATATCAACGAGTTCTGTTGGAGCGACCACTACAAGCAAAATGCGTTCCAATCGCTGTGCGCTCATATCGCGGAACAGTTCCTTTGGTTAGCTGTTTCATATCCCAACAGCTCTGTCCAAGGCTAATTTATCCTAACAGCCCTCTCCAGGGCTAGCGTGCGACTCTCTGCACAGCTACCAGGGGCGGCTCATACGGCGATGGAATAGTCTGGCACTGCTAAGCTGGGAAACGCTTAAATTCCAAATAGTATTTTTCAAGTTTACCTTCTTGTTGTTTTCCGAATTTTGAGTTATTTTACCACATACCATACATTCCGGAGGGCAACAAATCAATGAAATGATTTAAGCAGACCGAACAAATAAAGTACCACGTGTGCAAATCATGGAGACCAACTGTGCGTAGCGATGCACTATGTGGAAATCAAATTTGCGGGGTGGCTCGTGATGGTTTCGCAGAAGGAGTGGGTGTTAGAGCGCCAATATAATGAGGTGTGGAATGAAATTGATGGAGACCTCTTGCAAACCGCGGTGTCCTCTAACGTACCAAGGTGAGACTAAGTATGGCTGACAATCCCCCTCCACTGCCACTGAAAATCAAATGTACAAACTATTCAAGGCAGGGTTTTTTGGTTTTTCCGGGTGTATAAAAAGTTTGTGCATTCTCAAATTTCAGTGTGCAAAATTAAACAGTTGCTCGAAACTTCCAGTCATGACTTCCCATTCATATCTATGCATTGTATATGGTGCCATGTCTATCTATATTGCAATTTTTGTATTAAGACCAAACGTCTTAGAATATATAAGTGTTTTATATATTTGGCGTAAAAGTTGGTACTGACATGGCTTTCAAAACAGGAGAAATCTATTCTTGGCTCTCCAAATTGGGGGTGGGGCCCCTGGCATTTTCGGTTCCCCTGGTGCAAAACAGGTGCCCCCTGGCAAAATTTTGGGCTACCCCCGGTTCGTTCTTTCTTGGCATGTTTTTGTTTCCAGTCGGTCCAAAGTATATAAAATTTGATCAAAATTTGCAATTATTTTGTAAACATTTGCTTCAAAAGCGCTTTTTCTCTTCATCAAAAGGGTTTTGGCAGTGTTTCTGATACGATTTTTATCCATTTTTCTCTTGGTAAAATCGGGCGCCCCACCCCCCCGGTTCGGCACCAGGGCTCGCGCTGGTTCATGCGCCTGGAAATTTTTTAAGCGAATGGAGAGCCCATGCTATTTGGCATTTAAATTAAAAAAATTTCTCGAAAAATTTAGTGTGCAAAAGTTTGTTCATTCTGCAATTGAGGTGTGCATTCTCAAATTTTAGTGTGCAAATGCACAGGATTTTGCAGAAAAAAACCCTGATTCAAATATTTATGTTAAAAAATGCGGATAGCCAAACCTGTTGGCACTAACTTCCATGTTTGTGTTTTTCTTTTATTTTGGGCTTTTTTAAAAATTTAAATTTAAAAATTTGGCACTTCGCCTAAATAACTAAAAATATGGCTAGTTATTTATTAAATGAAGATAAACTCACGTTGATACGACTGCGATGTGTTTATGTCGAAGTGCGGCAAAGAGATCGTCGTTTTCATCGAGCAGAACCTGTTTGTCTTCACCGGTTTCGCCGCTCCCTGATTCGTAGCTGAAACAATGTTGACAAGAATTATGATAAAATTATTCTTTCCAGACATTTTTGAGCAATGTTTTTCGTTGAAATGACTGCCGCCGGCAAATGTAAGTGCGAAAAAACAAACACAACTGTACTCAGTGAGTCGGTGAAAATATACCTGTTATATGCAATAAAACAAAGATATTTGCAGCTAACATAGAGATAATGCAACAACTGTGTGTTATTTTAGCTCGTGGCGCCAAAATGCGAATCGCAAGCTACGATTCAGTATATAAGTTTTAGAAAATATAGTAAGAGGCAAAATGTTCTACAATAGACTACTCTGCAATGACATTATATCAAAAAAATTCTGAGCAATACCGGGGTTATCGGCCGATGTAGACGGTACATTTTAGTCGACAAACAACCATAGTTATTGAAGTGGAAAAATATGCCTAGGTCAGTAGAAATTGATGGTGTTAAGGTATTCGCCGGTTTCAATTGCTTTCGAAGACGTAAAGTTCCGGTTTGAGAGACCATTTTAGCCTTGCCAACTGCAAATTTAGACCAATTGTATTCTGATAGCAAGCGACTGGGTTGACAAGACGTATTAATGGAATGACTCAAAATGAAACAGTCCCCACAATACCCTCACTCAAAATCAGTACTCAATTGTCCACAGTGAGTGATGGGGTTAGAGGGACCCCCACTTTCGAAATCCCTCATATTCGTACTCGCTAAATAGCAAACGTTGAACTATATCCGAAGATTAATTTATGTGCCTCAATTAATTTTTTGTATGACAAATGTTTAAACATTGATTACTACTATTTATAGTGATAATGTGCTGTTGCATGACGTGAAAATATATGTACGACAGGATGAATAGGGGGCATCCGACCCCCACGTTTTGGAAGGCTGTGGACAGAATAGTAATATATACTCGACAATTACAACACAGTCGGAATGTTAAACAATGTTCAGTTATAAGAATATGTATACGTGTGTCTATGTTTCAGTGCATGCACGTCGCTCTGTGAGTGCAAATGGTGTGTTTGCACGTATCTCACTGTTTACAGTCACGGACAAAAATAAGTGCACAAAAACGAACACAACAACGTTCCTTCATAAACGAACGGAAAGCATTCGTGCACAAACATGCACGTTTATTTCACGTTTACGTTCGCTTATAAACTAACGTTTGGAAGTTTGTGTGCGTTAACGGTCGTTCGAGTTTCGCGTTAATTTTTTATGCAATTATTGTTTGTTAGCAAACGTTAAAACGTGCGTATTTCAACGACTGACCACAATCCACATGTTGAAAAGGATAATTTTGGGCGCCGCAGAGCTAAAATTAGCGGTATTTGGAGTTAAATAGAAAACCATTTTCATATTTTAGACCATAAAAGAAAAACTCGCTAGTTAATTAATTAATAAAATAGTTAACAAAATTAATATCATTTTAACCCAACAAATTTTTAGTGGCGCAGGAAAATGCCTGGGACGATCGGGGAATGAAATATGCAAGGCCAAATTTCGCCTGGGGTCATGAATTGGAGGAACCTGGAGGAGGAAGTAATACCTGCCCCGTTCCCTCTATTTCGAAAAGCCAGCCAGTGGTGAGGTCGATATACCTGGCCCCGTCTTATATTTGGACAAGCGGGAGTAAATTTGTATGCTTCTATTTGTGTATGTATCTATATGAGACTATGGCTATGTGCCTGGTATGTATGACTCTTTGTGTTTAAGCCTGCGTGTATATATTTATCCTTGGCATCTGTATGCCTCTACGTGTGTTTATTTGTACGTCTATACGAGTGTCTTTTCGTTGAACATATGTGTGTAGGTTTATGTAGCTGTCTGTATCTGTACGTCTCTCTTGTATATCTGTGTGTGTATCAGTATGAATATGTATATTATATATACATTGTAGGTGTTTTGTATGGGCGTCCGTATGTCTTTTAGCGTGTGTGTATAGCGCAAGAGTAAATTTTTCCAAAATCCGAAGTGTGGCATCGGAGGAGGAGCTGCCGTAGATCATTTACATGTAAATTGTTTTAATAGCAAACCCTATAAAATCATATGTAAATTGTACCTATAGACATCATTTTCAATTTTCACCAAATCATATGCCATGGCTTGGAATGTCAACTCGTGCAATAACGGCGAGACACCGTCGACACCCCGGTCCAAGATCAACAACTGAGATCGGGCTTTGTCCGGGCCCTAAAACTAGTAAAGAGTATCGAGATTGCAGAACGTAGTGAAGCATAGGTACACCAACGCCTTTTGCGTGCACATCCAATCAGCTCTCGATAGCATACGTCGATATGCTATAAATGTGGATATCACACAATACCGCACAAGTTAGAACAAAACTAACAGCGGCATTAAATTTCGCATGCCCGAAAACCCCTATCAGCCGCCCAGGACGTCAAAACAAATTTTCTAATTTTGGATAGAGGAAACACGAGAGTGCCATACCGTAAACCCCATAACTCCAGAACCAGAGCCTTAAATGAAAAACAAAAAAGAGACATCGGATTCATCATTTTACTATGAAATAAAACCAATTAGAGAAAAAAATTCGAAAGTTAAGATAAAAATAACCTTGCTTCCGTGAAGGGTACTAAAATGGGGCAAAAAAACCATCATTTTGATTTCTGACCCCGGAACAAGACTCCAAATCAAAAACGCTAGGGGATGTACACGGTAAATCGACCATGCCTGTTCGTATTAGTCCAAGATCATGAAAATAGTTTGAGTGTTTCCTGAGTTATGGCCGATCACGCACACACAGACGGAATTTGAAAGCGTTCATCCCTGTACACAATCTCCACTAGGCTACACTAAGTTCCGACAAATAATCGTATGCTATAACTCGGAATGTCAACTCGTGCACCAATGGCGAGACACCGCCGACACTCCGGTGTCTAAGACCAACAAGTGAGATAGCATCAGTGCCAGAAAACAAACAAATAATCGTATGCCATGGCTCAGAATAACAACTGGTGCAATACCGACGAAACACCGTAAACACGGATCCAAGATCAACAACTGAAATCGGACTGTGTCCATATATGAAAAAAACTGGCAATTAACAGCCGAGCTATAAAAAGTTAGTACAAGTACATATAATCAAGTTACAAAAAATTTCTATTACCATTACCATTTAGTCGCATAATGAGTTGAATGATGATAAGGCCGCAGTCCAATTCGTTCCACACGCTGTGTCTGGGGCAATAGACATTAAAAATATTGTTTTACCCCCCAAAAATTAAATTAAAATCAATTTCGAAGCATGAAAATTTCTGTAAAATATATGGAAGCGAGTCTGACACAGCCATCCTACAATTATAACTTTGTACTTTCCATATACGCAACTACATATTACTTCAGGTTCGAGAATCTCTACTAACTGGTGGTCCAAACGCAGAAAATTTCGAAACGAAAATTTTCGCAGAAACTTTTTAGCCCAGGTTCTGCGAGAATGTATTAGTACCAAATAAATAAACACTGTGAAGTAATCTCAGTCAAATACTGTTCAGCGTGACTGAAGAGACGCCCTGAATATAATCCTCGTGTACATGCTGGACGTTTAAGGAAAAAGAGTGCGGCTAATGAGCCATGTTGCTTGAATAGCTGAGAAGATATGCTGCCCGATTATTTTGATCACAATAAGCGAATATATAGAAAATAGGGTTGCGAAATGAAACCAAATCCACCAGCTCGACCGGGTTAAGATAATATATTAATTTTCGTGTATTTTTGAGCCCATGAACCCAATGAATACCCGTTTTAACCCAACCCTGCAGCGTAAATAATGACATTAGCAAAACTCCTTTTACAGCTATATATCGGATGAATTGCTGTGCGAAATGCTCGGAGATACTTATTATAAGGGGTACCGACTACTGAACACCTACGACGAGCCTCCAAAGAGACAATCCAAAAAAAACAAATCCTACATTTCGATCCAGATTCGCGTTCTGCAGTGAACACCAAAATGGGCACACTCACCTCGCCCATCGTCGGTTCGTCGGCTTTGTACGCATCCAGCTTTTGCTGAACCAAATGCGCCAGCTCCACATTTTTATCGTAATCGCTAAAAATCAAATAGGCAATAATAATAATTCGAAAACAGAAGCTATTGTATTAGAAAAACAAAATTAGTAAACATTGATGTGAGCAATATCAGCATATGATAATAGTAGTGTAAAGAAACTTCACTGATGTAGACATACAGTGACGAGTAATCAATCAAACGCCAGAATAAACGAGGTTGATTAGACGGGACAAAATATTAAAACTTTAGAAAAATACAGCTACGTCGGCTGTTAAATATTGCCTGAAAAAAACTGAAACGAAAACGAGCGAAATTTCCACTGAGAGCGCTAGGGGAAAATCATGAAATTTTTTGTCTGCCACTTTCATTCAAAACTCATTTTCGGACTGACGGATTTCGACATTTTTTTGTTCGATAGCAAAAGTGACGAGGGTTTGCACTTTAGGTGGAACAGCTCCAACAACATCTTTGGAGATAAAATGGCAAGAATAGGTTTTTAAGGCTTCTTTGCCAAATCTGGTCATACGGATACCATATTGTTTCACAGCCCATATCTCGCGATATTGGCTTCTCATCAAAAATGCAAAACCAACCAGAATCGACTCATCGAGATCTACAGCTTTCGCCGACTTTTGGTAGAAATGGCTATTTTTAATTTTCGGCATGTTGTTGCGTATTTTTACCGTACAGCGAGTGTCTATTAAGTTATGAAGCACCCTCTACGCGATGGTTTCGTTACATAAGAGCCCAACTTGACTATATTATACGTTTTCATGGGGTTTCAAGGGTATCAAGGTCGACGAATCCGATTTTCAAAATGTGGTGAGTTTTCATTTTTGGATATATTGTGTGCATTTTAGATTCTTGTATCTTTGGCATCAAGAATGATCATATATATTGGTTTTTTCAAAGCCTGAATACAACTATTGGTTATCTAGAGTACAGTGTGCAAATTTCATGCCTTTTCATGTGTTTAGGGTCAATGCACCCGATTTCCACAATACAGTCTGTCTTAAGTGGTTTGGTTACATATTGCGTACAAGTCATCATGAATTGTCTATATAATTTTTTTGGTAGACTGAATACGATGGTTTCGCTATCTAAATACTTGATGTGTCGTCAGTTGTTTTCAATGGGTTTAGGGTTGACTAGGTTTAGGATGTTCAATGGGTTCATGGTTCAAGAGGTTTTAGGGTGGTATATACATCAAACACAGCCTGTTACATGATATTAAACAAAACGTTAACTTCAAAATGAAACCACACTCGTTCGGTTTCACCCCCGCTTGCGAGTTACTAGTTATTATTATTAACCAAGTTCTGCTAAGACACTGGAAACTAAGACGTTACTAAAAACAAAAAACGCCTTATCTGCAATATTAAACAAGACAAGAAAAGTTAAAACTAAAATTAGACCCAGACAAATTTTGCGGAGGGAGCAATAAACTTCGAACCGAAACAACGATAGGTCCTAATCACTGACCCACAGCACGCACTAAACTCAGACAATTTTTTTGCGGAGGGAGCAAAAAAGCAAGGATAGATCCTAATCACTGACCCACAGCACTTAGACAACTGTTTTCGGAAGGTGCAATAAACTTCGCGTTGAAATAACGATAGATCCTGACCCACAGCACCTCACACGATGTTAGTCGACTTCCGAACCCATTAGCATTAGCGCTAAGGTCATATCTTGTTCAAAAAAGCCTGGTGCAAAACAGTTTCACAACAACTAAAATCTTTAAAATTTCTTGTGTTTTGTCGTTTTTCTATCATTTACTATTGTTAAATTGGCTAAAAATGAATATAAACTGATAATTTAAAAGCCGCCACAACATCACTGCAAAACAGCTACAACGATTGAGACAAATTCATAAGCCACCACAAACTGAAAAAAATTGAATGTGCCCGTGTTCAGGCAGGGCCTATCAAATAGGTTTCGCAAATTAGAGGTCAGCTAAGACCCTAAAGAACAGGAATCACCCAAATAGGGCAAACTATTAAGGTCGGTTACATTTTATGAAACGTCGGTGGTCAATTTCTCGTGTTGTACCAAAAAATAAAAACATAAACTTTCGCAGCACTGCTGAGCTAGCTCATCCCGTTATTCACAATAACTCCGTAATACTATCGGTATACCTTCAAATTTGACAAAATCAACTAGCGCGTCACGACATTCGATTCTGATTGTCGCTGTTCGTGCTTACACCCTTTTTACTACCCTTTATGTCCTTTCCAATTTCAAAACTTAACACTGTTTACAGTCAAAAAGTCTGATAACAAGCAGTATAAACCACCTACACCGAGAAAATGACAAATCAGTAATAATAATGATCATCAAAAATCCGATTCACTGTAATCTTCGCACTACGCCTACTGTGGAGATGCTCGCTGAACTCGGCAAAATTTGCAGCCAATTCGTTCTTAGCTCTAAATAAAATGATTCAAAATGCAATCTTGGTACTGTCAAAGGAAGAAAAAAAGAACAACAATAAATAAAAACGATTTACGATCGATATCGGACGCTCGGATATTCGCCAAGTGTCGAGCAAACGGTCGCAATTTGCTCAGCGATTCGCTCCAAGTTTCCGGTCAGCTCGCCCTGGCGCGTCGGATTGAAGTAAAGCGAAAATGTTTCTTTGTTGTCAAGCGAAAATATCTACAATGCACCAAAAATAATTGTTTGGGATTGAACAAAATTATAAAATAGAAACCTGACCGCGTAGCAGAAGAGCGAGGAACTTGTTGTTAACAGCAAATTTTTGTCACTCACGCAACTCGAGATTCATGTAAATCTACAATCAGAATTAAGCGCTTATAAAATCGAACGCAGACGAAATCGATCGAAAACGAAATCAATCGATCATCGTTTGAACGAAATTCGTTAAAATACACGCAAACTAACATTTTTTATTAAATTGTTTTTATTTTGACGTAATCGAAATTCGTTAAAGCAATCGATTTCAGTTTAAACGATCAATTTTCGTTGAAACGCAAAAGATCAAAATCGAACGAAGCTTCGATCGATTTTCGAGCACTTAATTCTGATTTTAACTGTATTTAACCGACACTGGGGGACCAAACCGGGGCGGGCCCCCTAGCTTTTCGCCACCCCCCTCCCCCGGTGCGAGCTGTTATGATTTTGGAATTGGGGTGCATCCAAACTGATGATATCCGGTCCGCGAGGATTTGTGGAGAAGCCTGTGAGTGTGCAATAAAACAAATGAATGCCGGTAGCCGGTCTAGAAGGTCGTAAGCCGACGCAGGTACTGTATTCGCCACAGCTGACTGTCGCCTTAAGAGCAACATGAACATTTTCCCACAAACAAGTTGCGAGCTGGCAGCGGTCACGTGTGGGAAGTACTGTAAACCCTGGTACAATGGGAGTGTCTAAAACATAAAAATTGCAATAAAGACATGAGTCAAGAGTTAGTTTTACGCACAAATTTTCAGCATATTGTATTAAATTCTAGTTTTGAACTGGAAAATAGTCAACTTTTTCAATCAACTAAATACGACAAAGCAAGGAAAAATGCTGCTATTTGGCATTGAACCCCCCGTAACGTAGCTAGCGATCTCAACTTGTACTACGTAGCACCCTTAAATACTACAAAGAAAGCAAAAAAGCTGCCATGTGGTACTGAACCCTCCGTAACGTAGCTAGGTATCTCAACTTGTACTACGTAACACCCTTAAATACTACAAAGAAACCAAAAATGCTACTATTTGGTGTCGAACCCTCCGTAACATAGCTAGAGATCTCAACATGTACTACGTAGTACACTTAGATACTACAAAGAAAGCAAAAATGCTGTCATTTGGTATTGAACCCTCCGTAACGTAGCTAGGGATCTCAACTTCTACTACGCAGCACTCTTAAATACTACAAGGAAAGCAAAGATGCTGCTATTGGGTATTGAACCCTCCGTAACGTAGCTAGAGATCTCAACATGTACTACGTAGTACACTTTGATACTACAAAGAAAGCTAAAATGCTGCCATTTGGTACTGAACCCTCCCTAACGTAGCTAGGTATCTCAACTTGTACTACGTAACACCCTTAAATACTACAAAGAAAGCAAAAATGCTGCTATTTGGTATTGAACCCTCCGTAACGTAGCTAGCAGGGAATAACCGGAACCGGAACCAGCAACCGGAACCGTCCATTTAAACCGGATCCGGAACCTGGTCTTCGAAATTTATATATAGTAAAACAGATGATGGAAGAAATGAAGGTATAGTAGATTTAAAATGCATTAAAAATAACTTTTACATTAAACTTAATGTATTGCGATGGTATTATTGCCTTTCTGAAACTTTAAAGAGACTGAGGAAGCTAATAATGTTTATTTATCGATCAAATTGTTGGTTTTTGGACATTCAGAGTAAAAATGTCTTCCACTATACACCATTGCGTATACTGCGTCAAATCGAATGTGCTTACAAAGTTTGGAGCGTAGAAAACAGACTTTCGCTCTGCCTCCAGTCGCCTCCCTTTACTACACATACGTTTGTTGCATGTTCTTCTGTAGGAAACTTAAAATTATTGGTGTATATGATTCTAAAAGAAAATAATAGATAGAAGGTAATTTTCTGATCAGTGGTCAGAGACGCTTTTTAGGCTAGCCTTGGACAAACAGTGCCCGTTAGTTAGATCATAATGATGATAACTTTCTAATCAGAATGCTACAAATGAGACACACTGTGATGCTGCTCGCACAGTTTCAATAAATACAGTACATTGCCAAGAAAGCAGTTTCTAGTTGCGTTGCAGATAACGTTAGTTTACTTCAATTTAGACTGATTTACCAAGTTTACAAGCGCACTGGCGGGTGGTTGACGCAATTTATGTTAGCCAAGTATACCCTAAGTACTTCTGCGTAAGCCATACTCTGTTAGCCAGTTGGACCGGTTTAATTCAAACGTATCCCACAGACTTCTGGATGTGTAAAATAGCTGCTACAAGCATCGACCCATCGACCTGGCTTTGATTTAACAAACTCCTGCAGGATATTATGAAAAATTCCTGTTCAAATTATGTGCCCTACTTACGTTGCACACGGCAAATTGGTTAGTTATTTGCTTGGTTGTATTGGAGCTTGATCATTGTATAATATATATTATGTTTGGATTGCAGGGTGAAACAAAAACGTGGAAAATTTCAAACAAAAATTTTAAACCGGAATTCCGGTTCCAGTATGGTTTTTGCCGTTTGCCGGAACCGCAACCGGAACACGATTTTCGCCGGAACCGGATTTCCGGTTACTCCCTGGTAGCTAGAGATCTCAACATGTACTACGTAGTACACTTATATACTACAAAGAAAGCAAAAATGCTGCCATTTGGTACTGAACCCTCCGTAACGTAGCTAGGGATCGCAACTTGTACTACGTAGCACTCTTAAATACTACAACGAAAGCAAAAATATTGCCATTTGGCGTTGAAACCTCCGTAACGTAGCTAGAGATTTGTCTCGTCGCCAATAAAGTGAATTCTGAGTATCTTTGGAATCCAAGGGCCCATTTAAAACCCCATCTTGATTGAACACTACCATGCAGGTTAGCTCAGTGGGAAGCTACAACATATAACTTAACAGAAACAAACGAGCCCAACAGGAGCCGATTCGCTCCAGTGATTGAGAAGATATGATCAATTTGCTCGTTTCGGTGATCCCAAGGGCCCAAATGAAAAACAATTTTGATGCGTGAGTCCACTTTAGATGCGTACACATCAGAATTGCTCTTCTCAAAATCACGAAATGCATCGTTCGCGATCACGTTTCTGCTGTCGGTATTCACATTTTAGTACGGATGTATGCGATGTATGAACGGAATTTGCGCACATGCACATTTCTCCATTTCACATAGTTGTCTGCGTTCAACAAAACTTACTTAACAAAAGAACAACCCAGGTGTACGCACCTAAAGTGGGCTCATGCCTGACCCAACCCTGGAGCGTAGGTGACCCCGGCAACAGTGTGCTCCACATAGCTATGTAGATCTAAATTTTCAGAACAAAATGAAACTAACTGTGACCAGGCCGCACCCCTGGTTATCGAGATCTTAGTCTTAACCTGTTTTGGTGGGACCCCTGTGGACCGACGAGGACCTATCGGATCCGTTTTTGAGCGGGAAGGAGTGTTAATTGGTTTTGCGTCCAACTATAGGGCACAAATAGAGATATCGAACTTTTGGATGAGCTATCGCAAGACCTAGTTTGCCAATCAGAAGCTGAGTTATGTGTGTTATATAAATAACCCACAAACAGAAATCGCTAAATTTCATAGTCCTGACTAGTGGGAATTCTTCGTTGCCACTACGATTCAATAAACGTCGTATTCAACGGAAAAAAGTACTACAAGTATAACAACGCTAAATTCGCTCAACAATAATAATGATTAATCAATAATCAATACAAACGTGTGAGATACGTAAGGCTTGTGGTAACTAATGGTTGGTATACGTAGCTGTATTGGAAGCTAATGGTTAGGATACGTAGGGCTTGTGGAAGCTAATGTTTGGGATACGTAGTGGTTGTTGAAGCTAATGGTTGGGATACGTAGTGGTTGTTGAAGTTAATGGTTGGGATACGTAACGGTTGTGAAACCTAATGGTTGGGATACGTAGAGGTGGTGGAAGCTAATGGTTAGGATGCGTAGCACTTCAGGAAGCTAATGGTTGGGATACGCAGTGATTGTCGAAGCTAATGGTTGGGATACGTAGCGCTAGTGGAAGATAATTGTTTGGATACGTAGTTTTGTGGAAGCTAGCGGTTGGGATACGTGCCTTTTGTTAAAACTAATGGTTGCGATACGTAGCGGTAGCGGAAGCTACCGGTTGCGATAAATAGCGGTCGTGGAAGCTAACGGTTGGGATACGTAGCGGTTGTGAAAGCTAATGATTGGGAAACGTAGCTCTTGAATGTAAAACTTGGTCCAAATACTCCTTGACCAAATTTATTGTAAAATCAGCGATGAGAGCAACAACATACATATCCGTATAAAGTATTGTGCTTAGTCTAAGGTCGTATTTAGCTAATTAAATAAAATAGCTGTCACAATACTTGTGCAAAACACTGATCCGCAACGTCTCATCATGGTTTCTTTGACTGTCGTCTTTTTGGCATTAAAAACAACCGATCTTCGTGTTGATACTCAGCGGTGAAGTGAGTTCACCACTTAATGAACCCCAGCTGTTAATAATTATACAGCAGCGCAAAGTGTGTGTACGCTAAATAACTATTATACAAGCTGATCTCTCGGGGGGGGGGTTTGGAGGGACCCACGGAATTTTATAGCTCTCTCAGGATTTCGGTAGTCCCCCACGTCAAAAATTCTTTGGTTACACCAAAAATGATAATAAAAAACGTTTATAACAAAACTCAACCTATTGCTTACACTTCGACTATTCTTGACCACGCCTTAAGTAAAATAAAGCGCGACCTGCAGATATACGTATTTTCAATACTTAAATAATAAATATCAAAACAAAAATAACGATATAAATATTACAAATGTATAAGAAATGTGATAAAATAAAAGTTAGCAGCTTTTAACGGTAAATGGGTAACCTGGAAGGACACTACCCAGGTATTTCCGCCCCATCCCTACTCCCTACTCAAAACACCCAGGTAGAATTTGGTCCTTTGAAGAGGCCAGTACAAGGATTTACTTAATAAATACTCAGTGATAACTACATATAAACTGTTCGCAACTAACCTGTGACTCGTACGGAAGGAATGCAATGTTGATTTCTTTCAATGTTTTAATGTATCGAGATGTATTACTATGGCTTAACGATTGAAATAGATTGTCTGGACACGCTGAAGCAAAAGATTTGTACTTAGGTTAAACTAAAATACTGTTACTAAATTAGCTCAAAGTAATACATTTAAAAAATAACAACTAAATCAAAATTCTTTTTAACGATCGGTAATATTATAATCGTCTATAGAAATTCCATTTATACAAGGTATAAAAAAATTTCGTAGACGGGAATTTTCGAAAAAGGAATCCATATTCCTTGAAATCTATACTTAGCTTCTTGATTACAAAATCAATATGATATGGAAAATACTTTTAAGCTATAAGAATGCCCTTTGCAAATTTCAGTAGGACTCAGAACCCCCGTGCATTTTCTCACAATTATTATTTTGCTTGTTATATTTTAGCCAGTAGTTTGACGACTGCAAACAACCATTCACTATAACACTAATAAAACAAGATCCAGATAATGAGTTTCGCGCTACAGACCTAATCAATAAAATTTTAAGGCGTGTTCACACACTTAAAGTTTTCTGTCAAATTTAGATCAAAATATGAAATTGTCTTTTTTTCATTTTAGAACACGTTTTGACCCAAATCCTCCATGCTGGGGGAACCGCGTAGCGTTGCACTACATACTTATTCGAGGCTTATTTGCAATATAAAATGAACTCAATTTGAATCAGATATCTACACCAAAGTTGTCGAGTTACCATAAGAAACGTGATTTGTGTGCCCTTACGGAAGCCGACCCGAGTCCTTTTGGGCTTTGGCGTGTTTTTTTTCGTGGGAAAGATGTTGGAATCGGACTTCGCGCCAAACTACAATGCACAAATAGAGATTTCAAGCTTTCAAATGAGCTATCACGTGAGTCAATCCGCCCAGTCGAACTTGACTTATGCGTGCTACCCCAAAACAGACACCGTCCAAATTTACCACTCTGTACCGTGAGAATTCTTCGCTACACACGCTCCACAAACTATACACAGTATTTAAATGTTAACCGTGAATCAGTACTTTATAGTACATATTTCCAATTTTCCAGTCTCGAGGTTTATTTGGAGTAATCCCAGTTCTTTCTGGAGATACTTGCACTATGGTGTTTTTGGCCACAGAAACCCGTCAATTTCCAATACACTTGACTCCATTTCCCAGGATTTGCCAAGATACTACGGCCTCACTAGATTCCTACATTTTCCAGGGCACTACCAATTTTCTCAGGATTTTCCAGGGCGCGGACACCCTATCCAACCGAACAGCTAACCGCTATTTTCGGGCGACATATTATTTATACTGTTTCATTTGTTGAGACAATGCTAAAACTCGTAGTTACAGAGAGTTATTTTTCATGATTTTAGTACAGTGTGTTGTGGTTAGTGATCGATCAGGCACAGCCACGGACATAAAAATCAAGAGACAAAAACGAATGTAAAGATCACTCGTTTATAAACAAACGTTTTAGGTTCATATTAAATCATTTATTTTTGTCAATCGAATGAAAATTACGTGTCGTTACTTCAGTTTCCGTTAATTCTTATTCTCTTTATAGTCCACGATTTCATAAGCGTACCTCGTCGTGTACCTTTTACTCCACACTAAATGACTGTCACCGTGCGAGCGAGAGAGCGGACAACAACAAACTATAAAATTATCACAATAATCCTTTCTTTTCTCACGAACAATTTGCGAGCGACCAAAAAGGATGTGGTGGTTCGTCAAGGGAATGAAAATTACGTGTCGTTACTTCAGTTTCCGTTAATTCTTATTTTCTTTATAGTCCACGATTTCATACACGTACTTCTTCGTGTACCTTTATCTCCACAATAATTGACTGTCACTGTGCGACCGAGCGAGCTAGTAACGAGCGGACAAAAACAAACTATAAAATTATCACAATAAACCTTTCTTTTCCCACCAGCAATTTGCGAGCGAGCAAAAAGCTAGCAGTGGTCAAATGTTTTGAGCACTAATTGTACTCCGTACAGCTATTTATGACAAGAAACTACTCTTTTAACAACTAACCTTCGGTAAAGTACAAATGAACAGCGCGATACTGATTTCGTGGACCTGAGAAATCTTCAATCAATACATCGATTGACTGAAACCAAAAATAAATAAATCGAATAATAAACATCTCATGCAAAATTGCGACTAAATAGGTACCATTATATAGTAATATGGGTGAGCATAACATTCTGGGGCTCAAGTTGGAGGGTGACGGGGGGCCCTGCCATTTTTCGGTTACCCTGCTTCATGCCTCTGGCAAAATTTTGGGTTCTCCCCTGTTCACCGCCTCTTGGCAATTTTTTTTGTTTCTAATCGGTCTAAAGTACAAAAAATTTGATCAAAATTTGTACTAAAATTCCTTGCTGATTTTTGTCAAAATATTGCTTCAAAATCGCCCTTTTTCTCCTTTTTGGCAGTGTTTCTGACACGATTTTTATACGTTTTCACTTGGCAATATACCCCCTGGCAAAATCGGGTTCCCCGATGCACGGCCTTGGCAAAATTGTCAACGAATAGAGAGCCCAGATATTTGTTGTGTTTCAACATCAACACGAAATTTAAATGACGAAAACAAAAACAATTCGCAGACGTGCATCTGTAAAGAAGAGACAAGCCTAGAAATGTCTGATGCTTTAGGGACTGGCCTGTCCACACCCCTGCCAAAAATGGCGGGGGAACTTCGAGGGAGGATGGGTGGAAATTCATTGTCGGGGAAATTTCAAAGTGGGGGATATATTTTTCAGTTTCGTATTTTCATATTGTTTTAGTGCCGTCAATGTATGTTCAAGCTATAAAACGATTTGTTCTAGCATTATAGATAGTGGTAATTAATGTTTAAAAACAATTTGCAAACAAAAAACACAAATTTTCAGCCAAAAAATTTTGGATTTAGTTACACGCGGAGGTTTCGGACATGCGGGGACTTGGAAACTGCGGCCCCTCCAGACAGACCAGTTGGTAGGAATTATTATGAGCGGTTCCAAACTGGTTTGCAAATCACATAATAACTCCACACAACGTAATCTCAGAAAAGAATAAATGGTTTTCGAACACGTAGAGAGCGTTCGAGTTTATAATTTCGATGTTCCAGTCTCATCCTAGTTCAGAAGATGCCGGAGAATATAAAAAACCAATGTATTCTTGTACATTTATAAAGGTATTTTTAGTATTGTAGAAAGCCATCTCGTTAGAGTTATTACGGAGCAGGGTTTTTTGGTCAAAAATATGTTATTTTAAACACAATTTCTTATAAATGAACACCAAATTTAAAGAAATGACGCTATAAATGAACAGGAACATTTAACCACACGAAAATCATCGTTCGAAACCGGGTTTTGTTTGCAATACTTATGACTGTATGATTCACAATGTTTATGAGCTATTATTCATATTAATATATAAAGCAGTACATCAGACACGTTATGATGTACATATAGCTTAAGTAATACACCCAAATATACGTACGTAATATAGCCACATATACCTATGTAATATATGCTAGTTTGGTTACGTACAAGCGCATAACTAAACGGTCATAGGTAGTATTAAAATAAACAAGTCATGCTTAAAACTGAACCCCCAAGGTCATAAATGACCAAATTTTTTAGCAGTATAATTTTTGAAAAAACCTAACCTCTTTTGTCGGCTGGATCAAATAGATGGCGTCCAGAGCGTCCAGCGGTTCGCGTTTTTTCATCAAGTCTTCCACGACTGAAAAAAACATAGCATACAAGCAATCGAAAATTACCGACACGCATATTTATTTTAATATCTTAGCCGCAACATTTTTTACTTATTTACGAATTATTTTATATGACGTGGTGAAAAATTGCTTTCAGTAGTCGTCATACGCGACTGCCGAATTTTAGGTGAGCGAGCCGCAAACGAGTAGTTCGATCAAAATTTTGAAACTATTTAACAAAAATTCTATTGTAGAACGATTGGTTTCGAGCGACTCATATTTTGCGAGTATTGTAATTTTAAAGAAAGCCTTAACCATGATCTGGCTGCTCCGCTAAGCGACTTGTATTATATCAAAATGATTTTCCATTCAGCTATACTAGTATCTCTCGAGTGATCTGCCTACAGTTTAATTGTTATCAGGCGTAATCACCATCATTGTGTATATCATTGAAGTATTCGTGATGTGCTCTAGATAACAATTCAACGTTTCCAGCGTACTGAAAAATCTATATATGGACCATTCTGCCGAAGACATCTATTGACTAGTGAAGCTCGCTTGCGAGCCAGAATTCGAGTGGTGAGAACAATCCCCCGAAGTCTGTTCCAGAAAGCACACACAAACAAAGCCTACACACAGTACGCAGGTGCAGCATTATATAAACCGTGAGTGATGAATCATAGTTACGCCCTCCTCTTTTGATAGCCAACGTATGTAGTAGACAAAACATCGTACAATGAGTATAAAAACAATGAACTAACAATTAAATAATTCAATAAAACCCTAAATTGACCGTGAAAAGAACGTTAAAGAATTCAAACCGACACTTGAGAAAAATCTCAGTTTTCATACCAAGTATGAAGCAGAAGTGTGAAAAATATTTGCCACACAATATTTTTGACGCTAGTAATGAGCTTGTCGGCCCAGAAAATCCCATATCCGACACGAAAACCAACAATAAACACACATTCAGGTGCTTTTCCCACGACTTGTCACCAAAATTTTCGAAAACATCATTTTTTATGCCAAGTATGAACCAGAAGTGTAAAAAATATTTGCCCAATAATATTTTTAACACTTGCAATGAGTTTATCTGCCCAGAAAACACCATATAAAACACTAAAAGCAACAAAAACACACATTTAGGTGCATTTCAAACGACTTCTCACCAAATATGAAATTTGTCGCCAACAATAAGCTTATAGAATCCAGATTGGGAAGTAGTTGAAAAACTTGTTATATATCATTGAAAAGCCCTGGTAAAGCTACATGGAATAGGCCTATTAGTTTGCGGATACCTCGTGTACTTATTGAGAAAAGTCGCAAAAACTAGAGGGGGTGCCCGAACAATGGGCCAAAATGACGTCATTTTGCCCCATAACTTATCTCACGGCAAAAAAATTCAAAAATCGGGCTCCGTCACTACACCTAAATCGACCATTGCGGCTCGAA
The DNA here is from genome assembly GCA_030248225.1 of Trileptium ribeirensis. Classification (NCBI taxonomy): domain Eukaryota; kingdom Metazoa; phylum Nematoda; class Enoplea; order Enoplida; family Thoracostomopsidae; genus Trileptium; species Trileptium ribeirensis. The sequence continues at coordinate 85,592 of JASANE010027558.1, forward strand.
TGAGCTATAGTGCATCAAAATCCGACCAATCGTTATCGAGATCCAGGTGCAACACACAGGCAGGACCTCCTCAACCACCCCGTCCAAAGCCAAAATTGAAAATTCTCGTTCCACACGAATTCAATAATTATATATGGATCATTCGTAATTCTATAGAAGTGAAATATACATTGTGAAATCGGGTTCTTCGAGTGTATCTCTTGAAAGCTGTAATACACAGTTACAATCAGAAGTGCACACAAAATCGAGCGCAGACGAAATCAGACGATAACGCAGCCCATCCATCGTCGTTTAAACGAAATTCGTTAAATTAAACACTAACATTTTTATTGAAATATTTTTCTTTTGACACTATCGAGACTGGTTAAATTAAACGCGGACTCACATTTTTTAATAAATTATTTTTTATTTTGACGCAATCGAAATACGTTAAAATAATCGATTTTCATTTAAACGAAAACGATAGAAATCGAACGAAACTTCGTTCGATTTTTTGAGCACTAAATTATGATTGTAATCGTAGTCTAGTTGGACTCTAGATAACAAAACCATCGTATTCAGTGTGGTTAATAACCTAATAGACACTCGTTATAAAGCAGAAACACGAGGCAACATGCCGAAATTTGAAAAACCCAATTTTTGGAAATGTTCGACAAACCGTATTCGGGCCCACAATGTCCCGGGTATGTAGCAATTTTTTGAATATTATTCAATTTAAAATTTGCGGAGTCGAAACGCAAAGTTAGGAAAAAGTATATATAACCATTTTTCACTTAACTGATGAAAGGAGGAAAGCGAAAAATACTACAGGGCACTGAACCATGCATGAGGGCATAAATTTTTGCCACGAGGCATCCGTTATGAACCAGAAGGAACTAAAAAATACAGGGGGCTCAATCACTCTAATTTAGAGCACACAAAAATTGTATTCGGGGAACGAAAAGGTATATATGTAACTAACTTGTGATGCCTTCATCCATAATTTCGTGCATTTTGCAACACGCAGAAACCATCCGCATCGCAAGCCGATCCACAACGAGCACCGTCCAGCCGCCGCCTTTGTGCTTCTTTGTGGCCTTGACAACATCGTTCAAGATCCCTGAAAACAGTTTTCACAATATTTCGATCACAACATTTAGCTTCAGAAATATAGAAATCATAAAATATAGATCGAATACTTTGTTTTGAAACTAGTGACATCGTGGAAAAAACATCAAGCTACTTGTGAAACACACGCAAACAATCTTAAAGACATCAGCACATGACAGTTACAATAATTAGGATTAGGCCAATAGCAGATACTTTTATCAGACGGTGGTTGCTGTGCACAAAAATTTTCTTCTACTAATATTTTACTGTAATACGGCTCAAATATTGAACAAGTCTGAATATATTGCTCAGCACCAACTGTGTACCATGTGTATATTCTCCGATTGGCGTTCTGAGGCAAAGCCCATGTGGCTAACCATTTACCTAACTCTCCATTGGGACAGCCCCAGACCTGATAAATAAATTTTGGTACTTCCAATCTATAAACTTTTTTTGCATCCACCACGGACAGTTCCTTACGATATTGGGCTATTTCATAATTAAACCAACTTAACTGTTACATACCGTCGACTACGAACATGAATGTCTGTAGTCAATTGCTATAGAGTTCATGTATCTGGCCTGTCCAAAGCCCTCCGAAAGGTTTAGGGGGCATGTTCGTTTGTGGGGAAATTTCAATATTCTAGGGGGAGATTAAATTTTGCTTAAAAATACTAAATATTCGAAATATTTTCATGTTGTTTTACTACTCTATATATTTTCAAGCTATGATACGACGTTTTAGCATTAGAAATAGTGGTAATTATATAATATTAAAAACATTTTTGAAACAAAAATTTTTGTGTTTATTTAAACATGGTAGTTTCGGCCAAGATGGGGAAGGACCAGGGAGTAACCGAAATTCCGGTTCCGGCGAAAATCGTGTTCCGGTTGCGGTTCCGGCTAAGGGCAAGAACCATACCGGAACCGGAATTCCGGCTTAAAAATTTTGTTTGAAATTTTCCACATTTTTGCTTCATCTCTGATCCAAAAATACGTAATATATATTATACAATGATCAAGCTCCAATACAACCAAGCAAAAGAAAAGATTAACTAAGCAATTCGCCGTGTGAAACGTAAGTAGAACACATAATTTCAGTAGAAATTTTTCATAATAATCTGCAACAGTTTGTTAACAAATCAAAACCAAGTCGATGCTTGTAGCAACTATTTTACACATTCAGAAGTCTCCGGATTACGTTCGAATTAAACCAGTCCAACTGGGTAACAGAGTACGGCTTACATAGAAGTACTTAGCGTATGCTTGGCTAATATAAATTGTGCCAAGCGCCAGCCAGTGCGCTTGTAAACTTTGTAAATCAGGCGAAATTAAAGTGAAGTAACGTTATCTACAACGCAGCCAAATCTGCTTTCTTGGCAATGAACTGGATTTATTGAAACTGTGCGAGCAGTATAACAGTTTGTCTCATTTATAGCATTATGATTGGAAAGTTAGCATCATTATCATCTAACTGACGGGCATTGTTTGTCCAACGCTAGCCTAAACAGTGTCTCTTACCACTGAGCAGAAAATTACTTTTTATCTATTAATTTTTCCTGAATCATATAAACCAATAATTTCAAGTTTCCTACTGAACAACATCTAACAAACGTATGTGTAGTAAAGGGAGGCGAATAGGGACAGAGCGAAAGCGTTTATTCTTCGCTCTATGCGTTGTAAGCACATTCAATTTGACGCAGTATATGCATGGGTGTATACGTAGTAGAAGACATTTTTTTGCTCTGGGTGTCTAATAAAACGACATGTTGATCGATAAATAAACATTACTAGCTTCCTCAGTCTCTTTAAAGTTTCAGAAGGGCAATAATGTCATGGCAATACATTAAGTTTAATGTAAAAGTTATTTTTAATGCATTTTAAGTCGACTATACCTTAATTTCTTCCTTCATATGTTTTACTATATATAAATTTCGAAGACCAGGTTCTGGTTCCGGTTCCGGATCTGGTTTAAATGGACGGTTCCGGTTCCGGTAAATTTCGGTTCCGGTTATTCCCTGGGAAGGACATGCGGAAAATCTCACGATGAACATGGAGGATTTGTAAAGTTCTCGGGCTGTGGACAGGCCAGTGTATCACAATGAGGGAAACCCTCCGACGAAATTTATGCACCGCCCGGTAATGGTTGGCAAAAACCAAACCGATACAACAAAAGATATTATAAGTGCTGCACTCACCAACCACTCAATGCGCTTGTAATTTTGTAGATCATAGTGTAGTCAAGTTAAGTATGTAACCGCCATTGCAACGCGGTAAGGTGTGTTTATTGCTGAGCACTGTCACAGGCGTAGAAACTAGGATGTAGGGGGTCTTGATTCTCCAGTTTTTATACTACTGGGCTCCACCTAAATGTATGAATCCCGTTTTGTCACGTTTCCATTGCACATTAACACCATGCATCAAGCCAAGCGATAATTTTGTTTGGACCCGGCTGCCCTCCTTTTCAGCTTGTGGCTACGCCCCTGATCAAAGATTAGATCAATAACACCGCACCTGTTCGGGCACAAGAAACTTTCAGTCATTTTATTTTAGAACTGAAGAATACAATGTTTTGAGGATTCCTCTGAAATAGCATGCAACAACCGAATGCGGAAGAACTGGGTTTAAATTGTCTGATTTACGCTCAACGCGTGGCACCTACATTCAGTGTGATACAGTTTTATAGGTGTGTAAATAATTTTTTCGCACTAAAGTTTTTTGTTTTACCACGATGGAGACTCAAAGCCACGGTATCTTTGTATTTCGGTATTATATTTATGAGATCAAGTTCCGGTTGCCATTCTGCTTAAAATACTCACAGTTCGAGTTCAGATTCCGGTTAATTTTTCGTTCTGGTTACTCACTGATATATATAATTCCCGTATAACCAATTAGTTTTGAGTTGCCGTCGTGAATACTTGACCCTGCCTCTAGATTCCAATACATGTAGTATCAAAATAGTTATATACCTACCTTAACCAAGCCACAAAACTAATTCAAGACGCCTCCTCACATGCGATTGTTGTTTCAAATCATATATACATAAGATAGTGGCATAGCCTAACAAGTTTTGGTGCCAATCATACCACAATATATCCATTCCATAAAACCCGGCGGTTAGCTGGCATTAAGCTTGTTGTACTGTTTTAGAAAAACCCATTACCCAGCTAATAGTAATTGTCACGACCGTTTTGAATAGGGCGAAGCTAAACAACGGCCAACGTGAAAACTTATAACGAACGCGTTTTATACGAAACTGACGAAGTGATCTGTGTCTTTGGTGAAGCAAGCTACCCTAAAACGACGGAGAGACGCCACAGCGCTCGCCGACCATCACAACAAGAAACCAAACTTTTTCCTCTCGGTACCAACTCTGCCACACTACGCCGCCACGAACCAATGTGTTTACGTAAAGAACACAAAGCTTAATCGATCACGCTTTGAGTTTCTCAGACAAGTACCATATACATGGCCGCCCCAGCTAAAGGAGCAAAAGCGGATGCATATACACACGTTTACGCAGCAGTGCGACTAAGACACGCAGGCGCTATTTTTATTATTCACAGAGCGCAGACACAGAGAGTGAGAGACCCGCAGCAATAAACGAGACAAACAAGCCAAGAGTGAAACTAGTGTCAAAACATGGCAAGCGTAATAAAACCAGATGAATATGGTGTGGCTGCAGTTAGCGACGCAATGAGATAGCTATAGTAAAAATATCGTGTGTAGGTGTCCAACGTTTGTCGGCTCTGAGGAGCCGATGGTCCCGGACGGTTGGGAAGGCGGGAGGAGGTAGTAAATTTTTGACAACTCATAATTGTTCCAAATTTCCTACATTCTCTATAGGTTTTGTTAAATTTTTCTCCCATTTTTTGGCAATTTTTCCCATTTTAAAACCCCCCGATGGATACCGCCTTATATAAACGAAGGAACGGGTTATTTTAGTTTAATTTTTACAGTGCTCCTCACTATGACCACAACTTTTCGGCCAGATATCAAGAGTTCTTCCCGAGGCAAAAGCCGAAATCGTCTTTTCTGAGTACTCTTGGAGTAAACAGCAAGAGTAGCATGGTCTCGCCTACCGCCTGTTTTTTCCTAGCCCTACGTCTGATACCAAGTCACAGCTGAGGCGAGCGGAAACAGATATTGCGAAAGACAGGAGGAAAACCAAGAAAACACCAAAATGATACCGAAAGAAAACGATGGAAACTGGATGCATCACGACAAAAGCACTACATTAAGCCAGTCCACGGCCTCGTTCAATAATCCTTCCGCCATACTCTTAGTAATGCTTAACATTAACCTTGACCACTATGCGATAGCTTGATTTTTAAAAAAATCAGTTTACATTAAAACAATACGCAAGATAATTTTTTCAAACAAATTACTACTATCGAGATGTCAGAGAGAAAATCCGAAGCGTAGCTGTAATTTTAAAACAGAACCGGATTTCATAAAAAATCTATATTGAAACAAGCACAAAGGAAAAGAATTTATCCGCTGTGAGTGTAAAAGTGAGCTGAAGATTGTATCGCAATGGCAATTACTGCCCTTTTGTGACCGACACAACAAATCCCAAACAAAAATGTCTTCCAATATGCATTCTTCTCTCTGTGTAATCTGCGGTGAGCTGAATATGCACGCCATTCATGCACCATAGTTTTTGTTATTTTGTTCCGCTCCCTGCCGCGTTGAGTTACATCTATAACAGACATACGGTTGCTACACGTAAGAATCCTAAAGTTATTGGTTTCTATCGTGGTGAAATAAAATAATTACTCAAGGTCCGATTTTCTGAACAGATGTGCTGAGACAAATTTCCCTGAGAGAAATCGTAGTATTCCGGCGGACGGTTTATTATTTGCCAAAAACGTGGTTCCCGATTGCATTGCAAAGGTAGTACTTAACCTCGGTGTATTCTGATGTGCACGATTTACATTGGGTGGTCCGTAATACAATTATTTACGTTAGACAAGGTTCCAGCAATACAAAATATATACTGAGAAATGTCTATGTTGTGGCGCCATGCGCAGGTTAGAAACTTTTCTTAGGAAGTCAGCCACATACTCTGTTTTGCATATCACGTTGAACAGATTAAATCTGAACATACGTTGCAGAGTTCTCACTTAGCCAAACTGTCGAAGGCATTCACCTGACATTATTTTGTTGCGGTACCAACACGGAATAACCGCAATTCCGGTTGCGGCGAAAACCGTGTTCCGGTTGTGGTTGCGGCATACGGCAAAAACTATACCGGAACCGGAATTCCGAGTTTAAAATTGTACATATTTTTGCTTCATATGAGGTCCAAACATACGTTATATATGCAATGATCAAGTTCCAACACAAGTAAACAAAAGAAAAGGTTAACCCAGCAAATTGCACTGTGAAACGTAAGTAGGACACAATTGTATTAGGAATTTTTCATCTCGATTCGGCACGAGTTTGTTAACAAAACAAAACTAGGTCGATGCTTGTAGCAGCTTAGAAATCTGCAGTATACCTCAGAATTGAACCCGTTCAAGCTGATATATAAACATAACAGAGTGTAGAGTATTGAAATACTTAGCTGTAAGCAGCTGTGCTAATATATATAAATTAAGTAAAGCATCAGCCAGTGCGCTTATAAACTTTGTAATCAGCCTACATTGGAGTAAACAAGTATATATATATATCTGCAAAGCAGCCAGAAACTGCATTCTTGGGAACAAACTGTATGCATAGAAACTGTGGGATCGGTATCACAGTTTGTCTCATGTATATCGCATTCTGATCAGAAAATCATCGTCATCTAACTGAGTTGCACTAGTTGCCCAGCGCTAAAACAGACAGTGCATCTGGCCATCGATCAGAAAATTATATATACTACATATACCTTTTTAGTCTTTTAGAACAATATAAACCAATTATACATGTTTACTACGGAATAACATGTAGCAAGCTTATGACTTCTAAAGGGAGGCGATTGGAGACAGAGCGAAACAGTCTAGTCTATGTGTTAAAAACATTCAGTTTGATGAAGTCTACGCAAGGCTTTACAGCGGAAAGTATTTTTCCGCTGAGACTCTAAAAAACCGACATCTTGATCAATTGCTTCCTCAGCCTCTTCAAAGTCCCAAAGAGGCAACAATGTCACCGCAATAAATTAAGTTTAATGTTTTAGAGCTTCAGAAATGACATATTCGTGATCAGCGACATCGAAAACTACCGTGTGCAATTTTTTCATTTCTGAAAACTTTGAAATTTTTTCTAATTAGCACTTTTTTAAACATCCTGGAACAGTAATAAACACCAGATTTGCAATCAGCACAACGAGATGTAGTATACGCACTAACATAATAGTTTTATATATATACTAGTTATTCATTAACAAAATAAGCAATTTTTATTTTAAAATGCTAAAAATAGACTGACACGCTTAACTAGTTAGTTAAATACTAATTAACTAAAACGAATTTTGACAAAAATTATATATATATATATCTTGCGCATGAAGGATATTAGGCTTCTCAAATAAAAAAACTTAAAATCGGCCCAGTAATTATTGAGGAGATCGACGGACGGACGGATCCGATTTTTCCCACTATGACGAAAACAAAAGCGCGTTTCGCTCTGCTCAATTAATTCGCTAACTTTTTGAAAATTTTTCAGAAATGAAAGAATTGCAGACGGGGTTTTGTATGTCGCTGATCATTAATACGTCACATTTAAAGCTGAAATTTTTATCGTGTATGCTAACTAGATGCGGTGGCTTATCACGAATTAATTTTGTATGGTGGATTTGACATCAATTTATTATCTAAAACGTGATATTACGATAAAACGCAATAAATTAGAGAAAGTGAGCAGAGCAATAGGCAAAACATCATATTTATGTATACAAGTATTTCAGCTAAATATTTAATCAATTTATAATAAGTATCATGTTTTAGACAAGTGATGTCACATACACCATACAAGAAGCTAGCTAGCTAAAAAATAGCTAATTAATTAGTAATATCAACTACGTAATCAGCATACGTACATAATAAAATCATAGGGCTTTAAAAGTCACACATCACTACTCCACATCTCTGTGTCGATCCCAGAGTTATAAGATTCTGCTGTGTGCTTTTCTTATTTCAGACCCGACCAAAAGGATCTTTTCGTCCCGGTCAATGGACATCACAAGTCTTACCCAAACAACAACGAAATGTATTCCGGGACGGTGAATTTATATAATCAGCGACATCCAAAAATCCCGAGCTCAAAAATAAGCAATTTTGAGGTGATTTTATAATTTGCATGAACAGACTATGCATATACGACTAAGTTTCAGAGCTTCACAAATGTGATAGCTGTAATCACTGACATAGAAAACCCCCGTGTGCATTTTTTTCATTTCCGAACACTTGAAATTTTTTAAAAAAATAATTAACAAATAAGTAATTATATACGTAGCCAATTAAGTAACTAATTAGCACGTTTTTAACATCCTCAAATAATAACTAGTCACTCTATCGAGATTGCATAACGTAGTGAAGCATAGGTACACCTACGCCTTTTGCGTGGACAGCCAATCAGCTCTCGATAGCATACATCGATTCGATATGCTATACGTGGATATCACAGAATACCACACAAGTAAGAGTAAAACTAACTAATAATAAGCCATCAATAAGTTTCCCATGCCCGACGACCCCCAAGTGAAACTTTTCAGCCGCCCAGGACGTTAGAATAAATTTTCAAACTTTGGGTCGTGGAACCATTGGGGCACTATACCTCAAACCCATAACTCTAGAACCAGAGCCTTAATCGAAAAACAAAAAAGGAGACATGGGTATTTATCATTTTACTATTAAATAAAACCAACCAAAGAAAAAATTCGAAAGTTAAGATAAAAATAACATTGCTTCCGTGAAGGGTACTAAAATGTGGTAAAACTCATTTTGACCCCCGACCGCGAACCATGGGGTGTCATACCTTCGTGCCCATAGAATCATGAGACACAGAGCAAAACCAGCCCCAGCAATGAGTTTACCATGCCCGAAAACCCCCAGGCGAAACTTGTCAGCCGACCAAAACGTCAGAACAAATTTTCCGATTTTGGGTCGAGGAACCATACTGGGGCGCCATACCCCCGTACTTTAAACCCCATAAATCCAGAAAGGGAGCCTTAATCGAAATAACAAAAAAAGAGGCATCGGCATTTATTATTTTACTATGAAATAAAATCAACCAGAGAAAAAATTCGAAAGTTAAGATAAAAGTAAGCTTGCTTCCGTAAAGGGCAGTAAAATGGGGTAAAAAAACTCAATTTTGACCCCTGACCCAGGAACTAGACACCAAATCAAAAAACGCTCGGGATGGCTCAAGATCACGAAAATCGGTTAAGTCGTTCCCGAGTTATGGCCACTCACACATACATACATTTCGTTTCACTACGTTCTGATAAACACCAGATTCGTAATCAGCAGGGCGAGATGTAGTATTATATACGCTTACACTAATTATTCATTGGAAAATAAACAATTTTTATTTGAAAACACTAAAAATAGGCTAACGCGATTAACTAATTACGTAAGTAACCAAAATAAATTTTGACAAAAACTATATATCTCTTGCACCTAACGGATGTGACCTTTCAAACAAAATTTTAATCGGCCCAGAACGTATTGTGGAGTTCGACGGACGGTGCCGATTTTTAACCCTCTCTAACGAAAAAAAGTTTAGCTTTGCTCCGCTCAATTATAAATTGATAAAATATTTAGTTGAAATACACGTATATATACATAAATAAGATATATATAATTGTAAACCATGAAAACATAAAAAATGCGTCATGAGACTTGGATCCCACGAGATACAGCACTATCAAAAAAGGGCACGTCGGTCACAGGCAAGTTCAAATAAATTACTCCATTATTTTCAGCAACCTCGAAACCCTTTGCACCCGCAGATACAGCAAATTATAGCATATGATTGAAAACCAGCAAAACACACATTGTTCAAGGAGGTAAGGCCGTATGGATTACAATACTATTCCAAAAAGCTACAGTTACATTCAAATGAATCGCTCTATCGTTTGCTGCACCTTCGAAAACCATTATAATTACAGATGCAACAAATTATATCAATAGATTGAAAACAACGATATCATGCCTGTTTCAAAAAGGGTGGAGCAGGGGATACAGTACAATTTGAAATATTGGTAGAACGGTCTAAGAGACGTTAAAATTAACCACTCCATCGTTCGCAACAACTTGAACCACTTTATAATGACAAGTAGCTACATATAGCACAACTACTTATAGCACTGGATTGATTATATGCACGGTTCTGTGGGCCCAAGGTATACAGCGCCGTCTCGAAACGGTACATCAGTCACATTATGTACATTCATATAAATCATCTCATTGTCTCCTGTACCTTCGAAAACCTTTATTGTGAATTGCAGTGCTTATTAACGATTATCACAGTGATACATCGCTATACAAAAGAAAAAGATAGGCTATTTTGGGACTCCATTTCATGTCCCTATCTGCGTATCCATGAGGCCGACAAAAAGTATTGGTATTGTAGGTCTCACCCAGACAAATACACCAGACATGAAACGCATTTTGATATCAAAGTTGTGTTTTGAGATATAACTGAATAAGTATATCCCCAGAGTTCACAAAAATGGAGGAGTACTCATTTTAAAGGAGATCTACTATACCAGATGAAATCCATGTTTGGTCACGGATTACACCACAGGCTAGGATATGCAAAACACTCCCTAAGAATGTCTTCGTTCCAAAGATAGTCAGAAAACACTGACCTGGTGGTGACGATAAAATTTTTCAGTGTACATACAAATAAATGCTTGCTCTCAGGGCATCTTTTGGGTATATATAACATATAAACCTTTACGAGGCTCAAACGCCTCCTGCTCGGACAGACCAGAAATGATCAAATCAACAAATGGTTCAAATCGACGGAATGGCAAAATGTCTGTCCGCTGGGGGACGAAGGTGAATAAAGGTGAATATGGCATTCAATTGCCAGATATCTCAAAATAAGTGTGCAATAATATCTCAGATCAATATAATGCTTCCAATAATTCGCCAACTTTTTGCCGCAGCTAAAAACGATTCACCTGTTCCAGCTTAGTGATTGATAAGACACGAATGCGATAAAACTAACTGAATAATTTGAAATCCTCATATATATTAATAACATGACACTTACATAAAAGCTACTGATTTGGCATTGGCTCCAGTATAGTGCTGCGATATCGATCAACGGATTAATAAAACAAAATATATACCATAGGCAATGCTCTATATATATACACTTACTCTGTCCAACAAGCGCTTTGAGAGCCATCGTCACCACCAGAAATTATCATTCAAATAATTACAACAACACTCATCAATCATAAATATTTACTGAAAAGCTATAGCTCATGAACATATTTAAAAAGTATATGTGTAAAAAACAAAAATACTAGCACAAACACATAACTAGAATCTTGGCGACATGCCAAGTGTATGAATTCGGAGAAACGATAAACTGTAACGTTAACATACGGGTGGAAAAACTCACTAAAAATATATTCCTGAAACGAAACAAAGATGTATGTAATTCACCAAAAAATATTTATTAATCTGCTGTTCAATAAAGCATAGATGCAGCAAAACTGATAGTCATATATCTAATACGTGCCCTACGAAGGTTAACTCTACCTCAGATCTGCTTACGAATCGTGAACAACATATCTGTGTAATCTATGTATATATAAGACTCATAACAAAAGCACAGTAGCACAGAAAACATGAACAGAATTTGCTACAGACCGCATGACACTCGTCCCTTTCGCACCACTCGCCTTGTCTCACCCAATGATATAACTACCTCTACACGAAGAAATACGTCTAAATAGAGTGACGATTTGAAAACAGCACCCACGAAAACACATATGAACTTATTTCGAGCCACAAATCTATTAATATACAGTTAGAAGTGCTAATGTCACGGACGACGGATATATTATTAACTAATGTTACGGATATATGGCATCGGGCCTAACTTTGGCCTCAAATGCCAATTGACCCAGGGGACCTACATCAAATTTGTTGACACCATACAGGTAGCCCCGTCCACACACCAAATTTTGTTCGAATTGCTTGAGTGGTTACATAGCTACACCTCGACAAAGTTTCACCAAAATTTTGGAAATTTTCCCATTTGCTAAAGTCCCCCATGCCCCATAGGGACCCGACAAAAACAATTTTATAAATAAAACCTCCTCCTAGGACACATATTTCGATATCAAAATGATTCAAATCGGCTCAAGAGTTGCCGAGGTATGAGCAAAAATGTCCCAAAAATGGCCCATTTTAGCCATGTACCCTGGGTACCCACCTTTGACCCCCTGTAGTGGGACGTGGGTGGGTTGAATCGGAGTAAAACTTCTAAAAGGCACATCTAGAGTATTGTAGCTTTCATATGAGCCCTCACACATCCATATCGGTTTACGATGAAATAACGAGGTCCTGTTTACAGAGAAAAAACGAATGCCCATCTCGTTCACCATAGTGCGGTCTAGTGATAATTCTTCGATTCCCAAGCTAGCGCTTCTCCATCTCCGAATTCAATAATGTTGGCTTTAAACGAAAATGTCCATACTAGGATCTTGGCGACATGCCAAGTGTATGAATTCGGAGAAATGAGAAACTGTAACGTTAACATACAGTGGAGCAACTCACTAAAAATATATTCCTATAACGAACAAAAGATGTAAATCACTAAAAATATTTATTAATCTGCTGTTCAATCAGACATAGATGCAGTAAAACTAATAGTCAGAAAGCCGTATATACAAATTGAAGACACCGGATATTCCGAAAAGTTCGAACAGACTACATTACTTCAGTCATCGAGTAATCAACTACTACTGGAATAATTTTCCACAAACTGTGGTTACAGCCCCTACGACAGCATCATTCAAAAATTTGCTCCACGTCTACGGGTGTTTACCCGATGTATAATTTTGTTCTGCCGTGTTGTTCTCTTTCATCCCCAATGGAACGGGCCTTCAGCCCCAAGTACTCAATTTGGAAACATCACTCGATAATTGATAATGACATTTCCAACCAAGAACAATTTAGCGTACAGTAGGTCAGTTTTAGTGTCATTATTTGATATAGTAGTATCAAATCCGAGCGCAGACGTCTTGTCTCTGACGGCTGAAGTCTCAGGTAACGCAATCTCTCATGATATGACCAATTGCGGATACTAGGAAGTAGTTTAGTTATCCTACGCTGATCTCCTTTCACTAGATCTATGTCCTTTCGAAGATATGGGCACCATACTTGAGTCGCATACTCGAGATGTGGTCGTACAAGGGCTTGATACATTAATACAAGAGAGGTTTTTGTAAAGATTTTCATATGTCGCTTTATGAGACCATATATATAAGTACTCTATTAGCTGCGGCAACTGCTTTGACACACTGGGACTCCCATTTCAAATCACTAGTTACTATAACACCTAGATCCCTGGTCGTATTCGTTGTTGGAAATGGCTGTTCGTTGATATGGTATACGTTATTAGGATTCAATTTGCCGAAGTGCATGATATAAGAGTTATCAACGTTGAAAGCTATTTCATTTTCCAGTGACCATGTATATAGACCACCAAGATCAACTTTTCCCTAACCAAACCCCCACTTCTCCAAAATTTCTCATTTTCAAATTTATCCCCTTAAATCTATATATAATATATTATAAATATATATATACTATATTTATATTTTCTTATCATGAATACTATTAATACGGTACGGGGTACCGCCTATTCGCCAGCTTGGCGATGCGTATAGTCTTATATATTTTACTCGTTATATTATGTTGAATTTGAATTTTGATTAATTATGTTTTGAGTAATTCGAAGTTGGTTAGCTAGCTTGTTTGGTCGACGTATTATTACGATTGTTAAATGTTAGGCGTGTTATGAGTTCAATAGTCAACGTCTCTACTTTACGATTTTCGTTTTCGCTGTCGATCGAATTTAATAATATTGTTGTGTTGAAACTAAGGAGGACTACGAGTAACAATGGTTTCGTATATGAACATGCTGTACTCAAGAATTTTTGTGTTCTAAATAGCGTTGGCATTGAATTTCGTTTTGTGTTTGGTTAAAGTCGCGCTGTCGGCTGGATAACGATAATTGCTGATATGGTTTTGCGCGTTTTTCTCGGGTTAAGCTTAATGGTTAATGTGTGGATTATATTTAAAAGTATTACTACCGAATTTGATGTATAATCATGTATATGCTAATCCTTTACCAATTTTTGCTTGCCGTCTACAGTGTCTAGACAGAATTAGCTAACGTTTGACGATATTAGAGTGATACACTGTTACGTTAGTGTATATAAAACTACATGTCTACGTTATCGTCTTAGTCCTCGGATAATCCGTGTTGCCATTATCGTTGGATGAGCTGCAACGCCGTTGCTACTTCATGCTGTTTACCATACTTCAGCATGAATAATGAAGGTATATGCAACAGTGCTAAATAGCGCCGGAAGACCGTAAATGTTGTACTTAATTTGAGAGTGTAGCATCATGGAGGAACTTGTACCTTTTATATTTAATTATTTACTTGTCACTACAGTAACGTATGTTACTCGTGGGCTACAGACGATGCGTTATGAATATACATCCACGGATTGCCGTAGAACCTAGCCTGGAGGTAAAACTCTCTTAGCGTATCATAACCGGCTAATTTATCGCATGTTTCACTTTAGAAGTGTTGAGTACTCGCGCATGAGCTTCGCCGCGCAAGCAGTTTTGATGTATTAAAAGATTGGCACTTCGTTAAGTTGGTTAATAAACGTTTATAATCGCTGGGCTGTCGTGTGCGTCAAATCAGGAGAGCGTAATAACGTATAATTGTTAGTAGAGCTGCTACTCTAGTAGGGTCAGTCTACTGGAATAGATAACACTAGGGAACTCAGCTATCATTACTTTATTGGTACGCCAACCACGAACTCGCGCACCCCAGTTACCAGCATATGAGATTATTTGGTGGCCAAAATTCTACTTTGATTGTAAACATTGTGTATTGTAGTAGTTGCTGGGGGTCGGAGCATCGTGTAAGTACGCAAATACGCTGCCGTTGAAAGAAGTGGAGCTCCGACACCCTATGAAGGTTAACTCTACCTCAGAACTGCTTAAGAATCGTGAACAACATATCTATGTAATATATGTATAGAGTTGCTGGAGATTGTGGTAGTCCGAGTCCACTCCCCTTACTAGTCCGGTATTCTCAAGATTTACACTACTTGCTGAACTGCCTCCAAATGGCTGACAAACCCAACAAGTACTTAATGCTACTATACCCGATCCCACACTGTAATACTCGCCCTAGTGTTTTGTTAAAGGTAATAGCGGTATCACTCTTAGTATACGATTATAAACCTTAAGTTTTTAATTGGGAAACTATTATGATTAAGATAGTTAAGATGTTAAATTACTTATGTACGAAGTATCCTACCTAAGCGTCTTCATGTGAATAAACTGTTGTTAAAACGCCACTCCGATTAGATGAAATCCAATACCTCACTATGCTCCGTGCAAGCTGTGACATATATGTTGGGGCTGGTGCCTTTTTCACCACAAAATTTTTTTCTTTTCACTAAAGGCCGTCCCCACGCCGCCCTGGTATCCCCTGTCGCCCTCGGCATGGCATATGAGCGTAATATGTACCTAAATATCTATATATAACTTGCTATATATTATATATAATATAAAACTAGCTATATAATTTTGTATAAATATATAAAATATAATAAAACCTATATACTTACCAAAATTCCCCCATCCCCATAAATTCCCCAAAACCTAAATTTCTTAAATAAAATTTATACAAAACACCCTTTTTCTTTTTCTCCACCCTTTTTCCTGCAATATATACCTTACCCATCCTTTTCTTTTATACATTTTATAAATTTATAATTACTCAAGACCGTTTGAGCTCTTTCGTGGTCAGTTGACAATTTTCCTGCCTCTATGTGTTGGATGATTCTTTCAGGGTGCGCAGTGATATTATTTAATTGTTTGGCCGGTTTGTGTTCCTCGTACCTGA